>BHFT01069053.1:0-58343 GCA_004320025.1 Laticauda laticaudata
GTCAGAGAAGTGGTGCAGGCCATCATCGAAAAGAATACCTGGGAGGAGCTCCTCCAGTGAAGAAGGCTGGTAAGAAGTTGCAGAGCAGTGGTGATCAGAAGTGGAACTTTCCCCCACACCGTTGGAGCCATAGATGGAAGCACGTGGCCTGCAAAGCTCCAGCCAATGTCAGGGTCCAACTTATTTCCAACTACAAGGGCTTCTTCAGCATCATCCTCTTCGCCATGGTCGATGCTGACTACAATGTTCTGTACATTGATGCTTCAGGCAACGGTCAGCTTCAGATGCCAGGTATACAACGCCAGTTCACCTCAAGGAGGGGCTGAACGCAACCTCTATCATGGGCTTTCCAATCCAGACCCCCTGCCAATGACACCACAAGATGTGCCCTTACTAATCGTGGGGGATTGACGCCTTCTCCCTTTCAGAACCTACCTCATGAAGCCCATAACAGTTCCAGATACCTCACCGTGAAGAGAGGATCTTCAACTACAGGCTGTCCAGGCAATGGCGGGTGCGTTGGAGAACGCCTTTTGGCATCCTGGCCAAACAGGTTCCAGGTTACTTCTCACCACCTATGCAGCATCGCCAGACACCGTAGGCAACATCGTGAAGCTTGCTGCCATCCTGCACAATCTCATGCGCACCCGCTACCCAGTGCTGCAGAACAGTGCTCGTGGACTGCAACAAGGGAATGGGGCGAGGCCGGGTGAATAGAGGGCAAGGGCGAAACCTGCATAGAACACTGTGGATGGTTGCAAGGATTAGACACTGTGGTATGTGCAACAGAGCTTCACGTGAAGGGGAAGAAGCAGCGCAAACCTCTTGGAAAGAACACTTGGATGCAACTTCCCAGCTGGAAACATGGAGTGGCCAGAGACAGGATGGTAGATGGCTATATGTATGCATGCCTTCAGCCTTCTCATCACACTGATGAGATATGTGCCATGTATGTTGAGTGGCTCTACAATGAACAGGGCGGCTTTAAATAAGAGAGTTGTGCTTTATGTTGAATGTGTGGATGAATTGATACATTGTTATTGATAATAAAGGGCCATAGGTTGTGCGCACCTGGGAGGGTGGGCCATACAGTCCCACTATGCTTGCACTGGAGGCTTAGGTCTATCCCACAGCTATTAACCATTCCCACATTGTATCCTGCCCATCCCACAGCTATTAACCATCCACATGTATCCCCTGCCCATCCCGCAGCTATTAACCATCCACAGGATCCTTGCTCATCCCACTGCTATCCTAAACCCATCCCACAAGCATGCAGAAGCCTTAAAAGGCGCCCATTTTCTAAAAAGTTTCCACCAAGATTTATTTCCTTGAATTAAAAAGAACTGAACCAAGGTGTGTGTGAAGGCAAAGACAAACTTTATTAATAACAAGACTGTAAAAGCAAAAGGAACCAAGAAAAGTGTCCCAAGGCAAAGAAAAAAGTTCAACAGCGTAGCCAAAACCCAGTCTCTGGCACTCTTTCTCAGTCAGTTCTGAGGGCATATCCCATGGTCTCAGGGTGAAGGGGTCCAGGTGCTGTGGCAGGTGGCTGCTGCTGGGAGTGCTGGTCTGGAGGGCGCCTTGGGGTGCCTGGCCCCGATAGGACAACAGGGTGATGGTGTGTGAGGAAACTCTCAGAAGATCTAGGTTCAGTCCTGTTTGATGTTGAGAGCCCCTTCCTCCAGACATGGGGTGTCAGGCCCAAGGACCGATGACAGATGTCTCTGAGGCCGGGCTTGGCTGTGGGGATGGAGGGAAAGGCAGGAGTTGTAGTGCGTTGTCTTGGAGTGCAGCTGAGCGAGGTTGATGGCGTCATGTCATTGTTTGGCATCGGTTGGCATCAGTGGCATCTGTGTTTCTGGTGTCATCGCGTGGCACCTTGTGCAGGCGAGGAACCTGTGCCTGGACTTGGGAAGGGCTGCCTGTGCTGTGGAATCCTGGTAGCGTTACCCTTGGAAGTGAGGGCCTGTTGGGAAAGCCTTGCAAGGGCCAGTGACCATCCCTGGGGTGAGGAGCAGAACCTGGACTGGTGGAGCAGTTTCAGCTGGGGGTCTGGAGGGGTGGTGCAGAAGACCAGTGATTTCCGTGCCTTGATCATTCTGGTTACTGTGATTTCCGTCAGGTCCAGGATGGTCTTGGTTGTGATGTTAGGTGAGGAAGGCTTTCGGTTTGAGATGGTATGTCGGTTTGGGAACCAAACTGAGAGATTGAGATCTTATGCTGCTTCTGATGGTTGTCACCTGATCTCCAGCAGGACAGTGGCTCTGCCCCTCCGGTCTGGCCTCTCTGCCGGCTTTCTTGTGGAGTGGAGCTTGGATGTGGTTTGTGGGTTGGTCCCTGGTGGAAGGCACCGTCCCTTCCTCCCACTGCGTCAGGGGGTCCTCCACACACTCCGCCACAGTGAGTGCAGCTGCGGCGAGGGTCTCCGCGTGGTGCGCTCCAAAGACACATGCCCTGGCCACAGAAGCTGACTCTTGGCCAGAAGAGAACTGGCTCTCTGTGGCCTGCCTGAGACAGAGGCGTTGTCAGGAGGGGCTGTCCTCGGTGGCGATGCTCCACCTTCCAAGAAGCTGCACTTGGCCATCATGTAGGTCTCCCAGTCTGTCAGCTTGACCGTGGCCTGGCCAGATTTCTTGAAGGTGCAGTCTTCCCGTACCAGGTGTGCATGTGCTTCCACCATACGAGGAGCAACCTCCGCAGTGTAGCCATTCTCTCTGCCTTCTCTCTCCAAGCGCCTGCTTCCTTTTGGTCTGTTCTCGATAGAAGGCCTGTGTCCTTCCGCCAAGATACTCATCTCTCTCAGCCATTCAGCATCATCATCCTCATGTTTCCTCTTTCCATGGAGTATTGCTGCCTCTCCCGTTCTCCGCGTATGCCTCTTCCTCCCTCTGGCCAGGAACATCTGGGCCCTCATCAGAGGTTCGCAGGTTGTAGGGGCTGCTTCCCACCTGCACCAGCAGCAGCAGCAGTAGCAAACAAACACAGTAGCAGCAAAAAGCAAGGACCAGCAGACCAGCAGTTAGTAAGCAGCACCAGGAGCACCAGCAGGACATGCATTAGCAGCAGCAGAGTAAGCACCAAGCCAGAGTAAGCAACCAGCAGCACCAGCACCAGGAGCAGCAGCAGCAAAAGTATAGCACCAGCAAGGACCAGCACCGGAGCAGCAGCAGCCAGAGTAAGCACCAGCAGACCAGTGAAGCACCAGCAGCAGAGTAAAGCACCAGCAGAAGCACTACCACCAGGAGCAGCATCAGCAGAGAAGCCCCAGCAGAGGACAGCCCCAGCAGAAGCAGAGTCAGGGCCAAGGAGGATGTGATGGTGGCCCTGTCCTTCTTTGCCCATGTTGTTTGGCTGGCTGGGCTGAGAGATGTGTCTCTGCAGGTTCTTTCCTCTGAATGGTGTACTGGTGAGCTGCCTCCTTACATATCTGCAGGGCTGACGCAACATCTGCCCCGCAATGCGCAGTGTAGCTAAACAGTGAACGCATTCTTGCCCCTTCCGCTGCGCTTCTGCTTTGCTGTGCTCCCCCGGAAGCCCTGCAGATGTGCCATCCGCTTCCATCCGCTAGGCTTCCGTGGAGCATCCGCTGTACATCCGCCCTACGTCCTATCCCTGTCCGTTCCTCTCCGTTGTTGTCCGCTCTGCTTATGCAAATTCGGGGCGCTTTTGAGAGCGGATAACAACGGATGGAACATTTGCTCGTCCGCTGTGTCCTTTTTACATACTTTTTGCATCCGTCGGCCGATGTGACAGGGCCTTTAGCGTGCTTGGGGAAACTGTTGCTTTGCCAAATTAAAAAAAAATCTACCTAGGATGTCTTTAGTATATCAAGCAAATCAGAAATTATTTGGAGGACAAATTCATCTTCTTAACGACTGTTAGTGAAATGATAAATATACAGTTTAATATTCACCTGTGGAAAAGTATAAATGGGATTATCAGAAAGAGATTCTTCTGTTAAAGAAAAACTAGACTGTCTATTCATGACATTCAGTATCAGGCAAGTTAACAGATGCATTTGTGGCTCAATTATGCCTTACCAAAACCTAGGTATGTGTTCTATTCCCTGAGAAATTGCTGGAGAATCTGTGTCCTTTTCCAGAAAAAATATGGAATTAAGTTAGAAAAATGGTCGCAATCCATATTAAGCAGTTTCTTGCACTCCCAAAATATAACTGCTATTGAATTGAATTCTTGCACATTTGCTGCTACCTTTTTAGGATGCAGTGTTATATAGAGATGGGTATAAGCAATTTTCACAAAACCTTAGCATAAATGGATCATTAGCACTGAATAATTTCAGGGACAAAAACATATTTTATTCAGTATTAAAATGAAATGAGCTGAAACAAAATACTGAGCTTCATTTTGTATGTCTATATATTCTTCCTTTTTCTGCCTCAAAATATCATACATTTTTGCCTAAATAATTAACTTGTTGCTTGAACAAGCTAACAGTGCCAGAGGTTCCCATGCATTTATCACTTTAACAATGGTTATGAAACAGCGCATTAGTGGAGATTGAAGATTTATCTAAAAATCCAGATACAGTATGTCTGTCTACATTTTATTGGAAAGGAAATATGGCTTCCAAATGGAAATCGTTATGAAGGACAAAGAAACAAATTGGAAGCAATAGAAAATGAACACACTCCAAAATTAACACTGTTGTATAAGGCAATACAGTGGAAAAAGTGAAAAATGAATACTGTTGGGTTTTTTTCTTTATTTATTTGTATCCCACTTTACTATTTTTTATAAATAACCTAAAGTGGTAAACACAGATAATACTCCCTCCTCCTCTGTTTCCCCTCAACAACAAACCTGTGAGATGAGGTAGGGTGAGCAAGAGTGACTAGCTTGTCTATTAAATCTTCACTTCCTCATTTAGAAGATTCCACTTTATTCTGATGTACTAGTTTTATCTCTCAAGGCTTCCCTTCTCTGTTTATGTGTTATCTCTGGCTCCAAACTACTGCTAGTACGCTTATTATGTATACAAGTACAAACAGGACACGAATGCTGAAAAAAAAAAAAATTTAGGGAAAAATCGAAATGTTTGGATGATACATTTTTGGGAAATGTGGGGTCTTAGGTGTTCTCTGAGCTTGGATGCTTTCTTGCAGAAGTTTCATTAACAAACGATGTAACTCGTTCGTGTACTCTGGTTGCGCAAACACATTCCTCATTGCAACAATGCAATGCAGTGACTGCTGAAGGTCCAGGAACACTCCCAAATTGCAATCCTGATTTTTCCAGCCAAGCACACTTCTGCCTAGAACAAATTTCGTCCCAGGCTCTAGCTTTTACCGTACAAACAACACTCTACTTTGTCTACATTTTACTTCAGCTTCTTAGTCCTCATCTAGCCCTTAACTGAGATGAGGCAATATTGAAGAGTAACGATTGCTGCCTTGGAGTTAGAAAGTACCGGTTGTCCTCAACTTACAACAGTTCGTTTAGTGAACCAAGTTACAACGGCACTGAAAAAAATGACATATGACTATTTTTCACACATATGACCATTGCAGCATCCCCATTGTCAAGTGATTTGCATTTAGATGCTTAACAATTGACTAACTTGTATGACAGTTTGCAGTGTCCCAGAGTCATGTTTGTTGTTGTTTTTTGCAACCTTCTGACAAGCCAGGTCAGTGGGGAAACCAGATTCACTTAACAACCCTGTTACTAATTTAACAACTGAGGTGATTCACTTAACAAATGTAGCAAGAAAAGTCATAAAATTGGGCAAAACTCACTCAAAAAAATTCTCATTTAGCCATAGAAATTTTGGACTAAATTGTGATTGTATGTTGAGGCCGATCTTACTGATGGCTGAAAAGTCTTCATAACCTTCTGCGGTGTTTCCACATAGTTTTAAAAATTATTATATTTTTATTATATTGTTCAGAAATATACAAAATAAATAACATTATTTCAGTAAAGGAGTATTTTTACAGTTTTGGCTAAAGATAATTAACACTCTGATGTTTGGATAATTTAAGACTCTTAAATTTAAAAATATAGAACTATTATATATTATTAATAATAATTTATATTGCCAATGTTAAGGAGCATAAAATTGTTTAGCTTGTTCATTCAGATTTGAACATAACATCAAAATATTATATCAGATTATGCAGATTATATCAAAATATTTGTGATGACAATATAGGATTCTCTCTTAAACGGATTATTTAGTATTAAGGTCTCCTCTATATTATTATTTAATATTATTTGTTCATGTTGCAAAAAAGGATGAATTTGTAAATTTGACAATGAAAAATAATTAAAAGACGAGTAAAATGAAAGAAAAAGAAAAAAAGGCTACTCAGTTTCTACCTTCTCCCTGTTTGTGCTTTTGCTAATTTACAATTTGTAAATTTACAAATTTATAAACAGTTGGGAGCCCCAGGAAGCAAGACTGCAAATGTTTATGTTTGCTATGATGTACTGTATATATGGGAACCATTTTTGCTTAAATTTGATTAAACTTCTGTTGTGAATACATATTATTAATTTTACCATTGCTGTATATTCTCCAAGTTTAAGTTCCCAATCAGATGCTGTTGGAATTCTATCCTTCTTCCAGTGTGGGGCAAAATTAATTTTCTCTGCTATGAGTAGATATCGCATTAAATTATGACGGAGAACTTAAAAGTACATTTTACATTTTATAAACAGTCAAATAAAAAATTAAGGTTAGTCTTTCCTCAAATATACCTTTATGCTAGTAAAAAGATACATTTCATACAGATAATGGCAATGCTATCAGATTTGCATAGAGAAATCAGGATTAGAGAGGCCATTGAGTCCAGGTCTTTGTCAGGACTGAATTACATATTAAAGTAACCCTGACAGATGGTCTGTTTCGCTTCTACTTGAATACATTCAGTAAAGGGGAACCTGCCACTCTTCCAGATAATTGATTCCACTACCAAACTTTTTTTATGTTAGGGAATTTTTTTTGACCTTCACTTCCTGTAACTTAAATCCATTATTCCATGTCTTGCAGTCTTGAGCAATGCAAAACAAGACTTAACTTTCTATGTGATATCTTTCTGGTAATATAAAAATGCTGACAAAGCCCTCTTTTAGCTTTCCCGTGATTTGGAAAGAGCTATTCTGTTGCCTAAAACAAAACTTTTCTTTTTTACAACTATTGCTAACTCGCATATATAATAACCATTCAATAAATATTCTTCACAAGTATTACTGATGATCCAAGTATCTCCTATTCTAAAGGTGTACGTTTATTGTTTGTTTCTTAAGTGAGGAACTTTGCACTTGTCTTTGATAAATTTTATTCTTTTTGAGCCAGTTTCTCTTAACTTTTTAATATATACATTTTATTTTTCCTTTCCAAGGTATTGGCTGTCAAATTTGATGCAAATTTTATAATTATTACTTCCACCAAAATGCCAGTGCTTGACTTTTCCTCAAGAACTTCTACAAACTTATTGTTTCCAGATTGCTCTAAAATAGGAACTTGTTACAAATATAGCAGAATTCAATTGCAAACTCCTGTTCTTTTATTTTACAGCAGAAATATTGTGTTTCATATTCTCTTCTCAAGCTCCCAAAATAGCCAGATATATAGAGTTTACTTGAAGGAAAAATTATTAGAAACTCCATTGTTTATGCTCTGGTCTTTGCTTTCCCTGTTCATTTGCTCAGTAAGTGGAACTGCATTCTCTGGAATTTGGCTACCTTATATTCCTTACATAATTTCTGTTTATTCACCAAGAAATGGACAGTCCTTCATGGGTATGTTTAGAAGATTGCCTTCATAGATCTAGCGATATAATACCTCAGATCATATAGCTTCTCTATTGTATTCCTCTGTTCCTTGTCTCTTTCCTCTTCATACATTTAATAAGTTTCTCTAAGGTTGGTCTATAATATCACTGTATGTTTAAAATTATATAGTTGCCTTAATTGGATTAGGAAAGTAGACCCTAATAATTCCTTCTTTTTAATATTCAATGCGTTCTTATATCTTACTATTTTTAGTTTACTTTATTGATTAGCCCATGAACCATATCAAAGTGCAAAGTTCCAAACACAAATTAACTTCTGAACTACAGAACTAACTTCTGATAAAAACAATTTAAAATGGAATTGGAATAAAATACAATTAAAATGAAATTGGAATAAAATACATTTTAAAATGAATGTTACTATTCTTGAAAACTAAACAAATATAGATGTTGAAGATGTATTGTTTTTCATTAAATGACACCAAAGTCAAATTGTTTAATTTTCTTATAACATTGTTTTGTCCCGTTTATATTTCTTTATTGTTAACTGTACAATAAAAATTCAAGTGTTTTACATTTCCCTCTGTTTCCTGTATTTTAATAGGTTATTATCTTAATTTAATGAGAAATTTTTAACCTAACTTATGGAATTAGTATTTTCATTTGTTAACATTTTATATCTCACATTCACTTTGTAGACTTACACAATTACCTTGTTTTCAAGGCTGGTTGACAAAAGCTGCTGTGTAGCCTTTTTTTGTCTTTTCATTCTAAATATTTGGAAACATCACTTTCTTGTTCATGAATTATTAACTTGTGCAAAAAGAGTTTTAAGTATGACGTGAGATATTACATATAAACAGAAATTCCGGATCTTCAGTTGCTTTTTAAAAAGCATAAAAGTCATTATTTTGACATCTCTTTATACATTACCATTCATTAAAATTCTGGTCATGTTTTCTCTGGAGAAAATGGAATCTGGGTTTTTATGGTAACAAATATGAATGGAAGGATTTTCTGAATGGTCTTTTTTTTTAAAGAAAAAAGAAAAGCTTAGAGCACTTTTACAATCGACTCATAAAACAATTCAGCTGCTAATGAATTGACTCTCTGTTTTAAGACAGCATTATAACTGACAGGTTTTTCCCCTCTGCTTCCTCTACTAAGTGTCCCAGCTGGTGTTTTACAAACTCAAAGCATCATTCTGAGAGACCGCTTCATGATTTATAACACAAGATTGGTTCCTGTGAAGCCATTAAGGATGAATTGCTTCTTGTCAGTGATTATTTGAAAGGCATTCCTGTATCTGTCTCAAAGCATATGTGAAGGAACACTTGTCCAGCAAATGCAAATTTCAAGGACACAATTTCTTCATGTTTTTCAAGCATAATGAAAATGTCCTTCAAATATTGCTACAGATAATCAAATAGCTAGAATAGAAGTTTATTATTTCCTGAATGGGAAAAAGGCATAAATTATGGCTTGAGTGATCCAGTGATTCTCAGATCATAGTGATTCAGTGATTCTCAGATCATAGTTTTCACTTATATAAACAATCAACAACCACTCATCTTTAAGATCCCTAGCACAAGACAATGACAGGTAGTCCTCAAGTTATGAACATTCACTTAGCAAATGTTCAAAGTTATGACATCTCCACCAAAGGTGCTTGTGACCTGGTCCCAAAGTTACTATGCTGCAACATCACAGTGATTGTTTGCACTTACGAACTAACCACAGAGACACTACTACATGCTATTTTGGTGCCACACTTGAGAGTCCCAAACTGCCCATGCGCGCCTCATACGCAGCCTTGAGTGCCAGAGCCGTTGCCCAGCCAGGTGGAAAAGTGCCAGGCTGGCCTCTCCTCTTCCCTGATTGAAAAAAATGTTCAATCAGATCTTCCAAATTTGTGAGACCTTTTTTTTTTTTTTTTTGAGAANCTTTTTTTTTTTTTTTGTGAGAAGTTGGAAAGTCTGATTGAACTTTTTATTTAGTCCCACAAATGTTTTTTTTTTGTTTCTTTGCATGTTTCTTCCATTTGCAACATAGCTTTTCCATTCCTCCAGCAAAAGAAGAGTGTCTTAAGCTACAGTAAAAAATGTGATGGAGCTGGAAAGCAAGTTTGTTTAGGAGCTAGTTTCTGCAGACTTTCAGAAAGCCAAGGTTTATCTTGTGGGAAAACTTTTTAATCTATCCCAAAGTCGGGACAGAGCTGCTTGGGCTAATATAATTTGTCATGGGCTCTAACGCTGTTTCCCAGAGAAAAGCTCCAGTCCCTGATTAAAATGCCTGATATGAGTACTTTGATTTGATGCTGTAGGATTAATAAATTAATTGTTCCAATGAGCCAGTGAGGCTTCCAGGCATAACAGTGGTTTTTTTCAGGAACTGGACCTGCTTGATTGTCAGGAGGGATAGCTCCATTTTTAAAGTGGCATAGTGAAGAGTAGTGGTCAGGCAAAGGAAGGTGTTCCCTATTCCATTCTTGCTTGGAGGGGAACCAGGCTTACCTGGTATTTGCTTACCTAATGGTCACAAAGCAATGGAGCCCAAATAATAGCTTCATCCAGACATTTTAGGTCAGTTTCTCTCCTCCCTGGGCTGCCTCTGGTTCCAAGTTAAATGGGGAGGCCAGGAATGGGATTCCAGACAAGCAGAGTCATGCTAACAAGGAGTGAGCTAGTTCCACCAACCTGTGCTAAGCAAAGCTGCAAAGGTATTGCTGTGCTCTGCACCTGTGCAAAATCTCAGTTTAGGAGATCTTTCAGCAAGGCTGTGGAGACGCGAGGCAGAAGTGGGCCAGCCAAGCTTTATTCCTTCCAATCTAGAACTAGATGGGGTCAGCCAGCTTCCTCTGGGTGGTTTCTTCCCACTCAGGTCCAAATAGGAGCAAATGCTACAAAGTGAGGGGAGCTGGGAGGTGAAGTGCCAAATTCTCCAGCTCCATGACGATGGAGAAACACAACAGAGCTGGAAAGCAGGTTTGTTTAGGAGCCCCTCTTTCAATTTAGCAAAGGAATGCTTTTGGACAGCGAAGGGGTCTGGGTGATGGTGTGCCAAGCTCTCCAGCTCCACAGCGGCAGAGAAACTTGACCAAGCTGAAGAGTAGGATTGTTTAGGAGCCCCTCTTAAAATTTGGAGGAATGCTTTTGGCAAGTGAGCGGAGAAGGTGGTGGTGTTCTATGTTCTCCAGCTCCTCAGTGGCACAATTTGTGAAACCCGGGTGGGTTCAGCACTCCTGCAAGTGACTGGGCAGAGCCGTGTTTGGCAGAGAAGGGGAGAGACTAGCTCAGTGCTTCTCCATCTGGTTGGATAAGGATTCTGTCTGGGTTTCGACTTATTCTTCACTCGAACCTTTCTCGTCCCAAGAGTTTACACCATGGTTTCTATTTAATCGTCAGCATAACGAGGTAGGGAGGAAAGGCCCAAGCAGCTTGACACCCAAATGAGTGGAAAGAGGAGAATGGGATTTCTGGGTGGGGGGAGGCCTTTGGTGGCTGGACACAGTGGTCTTGTCCCTGCACTAGGCCCCCATGGCCCTGAGAAATCTCATGTGCACTTAACAACCCATGCATTTGATTAGCAAATGTGTGGAGGAAAGCAGGGAGTGCTCACGTTCAAGTTATGTGATTCACGCCTACGAATCCTCAGATTACAAATGTAATAGGCAGGCTCCATTACATTCGTAACTCAAGGACTATCTATAATTTGCGGAAAGGGCAGAAAGAAATTGTTATGGGTTTGAACTATTGTAGATATAAGAGCCACTTACACCTTGACACTGGCAGTAGACAGTTACCTGTTTTGTTTAGTTTCATGCTTGTTGGCAATGAAGATTCTTAACTAACCAAACTGTGATTATGAGACTTTGGAAGTCCTAGCCTGGAAAATTAATTGAGCTATATAAAAACTGGATGCCTGTGTTTTAATTGCTGAGTTGGTCAGGAGAGCCTGAGAAATTAGATGAAAGAGAATTTTCTTGATTCACAAGAAATTTGAGAATATTGTTTTCCAAACTGGTACTTCCAGAGGAGATGGGAAAGACTAGAATAAAACAAGCATTACTACAGAACTTATGATGGATTTCTTCCCCTCTTCAGGTAGGATCTGTTTAGGACAGCCTATGGTGATTTCTGTCAGAGCTAAAATTCTTGTGAAGCAATACTTCCTTTTCCTACAGCAGTTAAGTTTCTAGTAGCCAAATATTACCTTCATGATCTCAGTTGACTAATGCCAAAGCCAGGCATTAAATCAGCTTCCTCCAGTTTGTTATTCTCACATTTTGCTTCCCTTAGCATGAAGATTAGCTGTTTTCAAGGGACATATCCTCATGGTGTCAGCTTAGAAGCAACCTTTATTGTTCTAGTTTGGAAATTATATTTTGTTCTTCTCCCAGCAGAAAATTTGTCAACACTGCTCAAAAAAATGAAGGGAACATTTAAACAACACAATGTATCTCCAAGTCAATCACACTTCTGTGAAATCAAACTGTCCACTTAGGTAGCAACACTGATTGACAATCAATTTCACATGCTGTTGTGCAAATGGAATAGACAACAGGTGGAAAGCAGAGGCAATTAGCAAGACATCCCCAATAAAGGAGTATTTCTGCAGTTTCTGGCTGATGGTTTGGTCACTTTTGAATGATGGCAGTGCTTTCACTCTAGTGGTAGCATGAGACGGAGTCTACAACCCACACAAGTGGCTCAGGTAGTGCAGCTCATCCAGGATGGCACATCAATGCGAGCTGTGGCAAGAAGGTTTGCTGTGTCTGTCAGCGTAGTGTCCAGAGCACAGAGGCGCTACCAGGAGACAGGCCAGTATATGAGGAGACGTGGAGGAGGTCGTAGGAAGGCAACAACCCAGCATCAGGACCGCTACCTCTGCCTTTGTGCAAGGAGGGACAGGAGGAGCACTGCCAGAGCCCTGCAAAATGGCCTCCAGCGGGCCACAAATGTGCATGTGGCTGCTCAAATACTCAGAAACAGACTCCATGAGGGTGGTATGAGGGCCCGACATCCACATTTGGGGGTTGTGCTTACAGCCCAACACCTTGTTGGACATTTGGCATTTTCCAGAGAACACCAAAATTGGCAAATTCGCCACTGGCACCCTGTGCTCTTTACAGATGAAAGCAGGTTCACACTGAGCACATGTGACAGACGTGACAGAGTCTGGAGATGCCATGGAGAACGTTCTGCTGCCTGCAACATCCTCCAGCATGACCGGTTGTTGTTGCCCCTTTTAAGGGGCATAGAGTTGACATTAATTAGATGACCATTTATAGATTTCCACTTGAATGAATAATTGTATGGCTGTGCAGAGTGATTCTTTTTGGCTTTCTAACCAGATGCATGTTGAATTTGGTTCTCTGTTCTTCTGACATTTGACTGAAGACTGCAGCGCAGAAAGTCTCTAATGTCTTTTGTTTGCAATATATCTTGAACAGGATCTTAAGCCCATTATATATATATTTATTTATTTATTTAAACGTACAGTTATAAAAGTTTATCTTATTTTTATTTTACCTCTGTTACATTTGTGATCCAACGAGATAACCCATGAAAAATCAGGGCATCTGCAGTGGTGGGATTACCAGTTCTGTGAGCATGGTTTGGTGGGTGTGGCAGGGGAAGGATATGGTAAAATCCCCATTCCCTCCGCACCCCGCTAACCTGCTTTCCAGCTCCGTTCTCCTATGCAGGGCAACAAAAGAAGACCCAGCTGATCAGCTGGGACTCGGGAGGTAGCGAATAGATGGGGAAGGGGGCCAGTCAGAGGTGGTATTTGCCAGCTCTTTGAACTACTCAAAATTTCTGCTACTGGTTCTCTAGAACTGGTCAAAACCTGCTGAATACCACCTCTGGGCATCTGCTAGGTATAGTCAAAATGGCCATCTTGGCAGTGCTTACAGAACTACAGAATAACAAAGTTGGAAGGGACCTTGGAGGGCAGCTAGTATTCAAGCCTATTCAAGCAGGAGATCCTATACCATTCCATTGAACAAGTGGCTCTTCTTAAAAACCTCCAGTGTTACAGCATCCACAGCTTCTGAAGGCAAGCTGTTCCAAAGATGAATTGTTCTTACTGTCAGGAAGTTTCTCCTGAGTTCTAGGTTGTTTCTCATCACTTAGTTCCCATCCTTTGTTTCTTGTTTTCCCTGCTGGTGCTTTGGAAAATACTATAGATTGACTCCCTCTTCTTTGTGACAGTCCCTCAAATGAAGATGGTGTTTGATTTCATTGTGCAAGATGCAGTGACAAAATAAAATAAAATAAATATTAGAACATTGCTATCATGTCGTCCCTAGTCTAGACTAGACATATCAAATTCCTCCAACTATCTTTTTGTTTGTAATATATATCAACATGGAGCATATATAAAACAAGGCAGAGCTTCAATCAACATCTTGAAACTGCCATTTTGAGATCCTTTTTTTGACCTGCAGACATCTGGGTCAATCTACATGGCAATTTGTGGTATTCTGCATTTTTGAAGCAAAACAAAAAATGGGTGATTAGAGCAACTTTTTGTTATATTTCCTGTGATGATATTCTATAGTTGTCTTTTTGTTTAGAGTTCTAGAATGCCAAGGACTCCCGATTGTGAATGGCCAGTGTGATCCTTACGCAACAGTTACACTAGCAGGACCATACAGGTTAGTAACATTTATTGCTTATTCATTTTTTTCCAATCTGGTTAAAATTAAGTGAAGACCCCTATGAAATAAATAAAAATTGAAACCGTCTTTAAGAATTTGTGAGTTAACATCAGATTCCTACTTCGCTTTATGGAAAATCAGATTTTATTGCAGTATCATCTACTGATCAAACTGTTCCTATTGCCCCAGATCATTGATTCCATAATCTGGGACAAGTTCAAAGGTGTGGGCATAGTTCAAAGGACTGATTATGACCTATAACACTTTTTAAGAACATTGAATAAGGTATCTTCTTTATAAACTTTATAAAGCTTCAAGAAAATGAGAAAAAAAAAACTAAACACCAGATAATTAAAATGCTTGCTTTTTGTTGACATGAGCTTGGAAAGTGTTGGACTAGAACCAGATAGATGCAAATTCAAGCCTACTCTCAGCAACAGAAATTCATAGGGCTTCTTTGAACTTCTATAGGAAGGGCAGAATGTACACATGTATGTCTTCAATTAATTGTTTTTTTAATGCACTAAGAGATATGGACAAGCTAAAAGTCTGCTTCCTGTCTCATCCTGCAAGAAGCTTAGGGAGATGAAATAACCCCAAAATCCACTGTTAAACATACTTTTAAGGTAACTTTAACACCAAGCCTGACCCTTTCAGCTTAACCTATTTTGGGTAACATTTCTGCCTTGCCCTTTCTTTTCTTGCAGATCTGAAGTCAAAAAGACTAAAGTTAAAAAGAAGACAAACAATCCACAGTTTGATGAAGTATTTTATTTTGAGGTTAGTATTTTGGAAAGTGGGGGGGGGGGCAATGTTCTGCTGTAGACGATTGCCATAGCTCCATGCTGTGCCAGCTGCTGGATTTTAGAGAGTCCTCAAGATAGAGCCTGAAGTATCGTGGAGCCAGCCAGCAATTTGGTGGAGCAGAAATGTACTTTCCAGTTGAATGCAATATTGTTCTTCTGCAGGGAAATTCTGAACTCCTCGTTTGGAGCTTCTGAACCAGTCATCCAGTTTTGAATTGGTGCTGATAAGTGACTCCTTTTAACTTTGGAGTTTTATGGCTCCTCTGCTATCTTTTTTTAAATCAATAATGGGATGGTTGTCTCAGAGGAAATATAAAAAGCTTTAAAAACAGTAGTGGCAACCCATTCAAAACTGGAGTTCATTGGTTGATTGCCAACATGCTATCACACAAAAGGTCTCTTTGCTTCGATAGAAAGAACTTCCTTTCCACTGAGAACGCCAAAGATGTTGTATAACAGGACTTTTCAAAAAATGAACGGAGGTAAAACTTAGCATCCTTCCGAAGTGCCTCCCCGTCACCCACTATTTTCTGTTGTCTTGATAGCGATTGCTATAGGGATAAATGCAAACCGAAGTTCATTTCAGTTCTGAATCCTGGTCACTCTAGATCAGTAGTGGCTAACCTTTTTGGGCTCCCGTACCGATAATTGCACACGCGCTTGCCTGCTCATGCTCGTGTGCCATCACCCAGAAGGCAACCCGTGTGGCCCCCCCATGCCTCCTGCGCATGCACACATAACCTGTGTGACCTGCGCTGTGTGCTTTTGCACATGCACGTGCAACCCCCCCCACCGTATGCTTCTGCGCATGCACAAGTTCTTCTGTAAGCCCCCGCACATGCACGCCAGATACCCGACAATCAGCTATCAGGTGTGCACACATGCACAATAAACCTTTTCTAGGCGACTGCTCGTGTGCCAGCAGTAATGGCTCTGCATGTCACTTCCAACACATGTGCCATAGGTTCGCCACCATGGCTCTAGATTTTTTTGTCTCATTATTTTTGCATACTAAAATAACTTACTAGCTCCTCAAGGACATCCTCACAGCGACCAGCGTGCAGTAGCTAAGTAAAATTGCTGAATATGGAGATTCTTCATACTGGAGCAGACCACTGATTCAGCCACATCATTATTGTCTATGTTGATAGGCCATCATTCTTCAAAACGTCAGTGCCAGCTACCAGGTTTGAGGCAAACACTGTTTCTCCTCCACCTTGATACAGTCCTGCCCAGATTGTTAGAGGAATAAAGGAGAAAATGCTCTGAGTGCTTTTCTTTTTTCTGTGTGGCACCATCAGTTGGTGCTGTATTCTGTGCAGTAGTGAAGCAAAGAGTTTGATGTGTATGACATGAAGCTCTGTATCAGTACTTTGTCATCTTCTTTGCCCGTGTGTCCACTGATAGTTCACACTGTGCTGCTTTCTCCACTTTACTGCAGTATTGAATAGGATGCCAATAATTACATCAGCTTCTCAGATCCTCTGAAGGGCTCAGCTGTTCCTATCCAGTATTGGATATATTTAGGAAATAGTAGAAATAGTGTGTGTGATTAATTCCAGTTTGACATGCAAGTTACAGTAGGATTGCAGGCACAAGGCCTAAATTTTAGTCATGGAAATAAGTAAAGGTAGTGTATGACTTACAATTGCTTGTTTAGTGATGGTTCAAAGTGCTCCCTTTGGGGTACTTACAACCCAGTTCAGCTCTTTGCAATGTCCCACACTTACATAACTATAACTTACAATATTTTTGCTGAAAACAGATATGCAGTAGAGGAGATCTGAGCACGGGTGAGGACAGTTGTCAGAACTGTTGCACAAGTCCAGTTTTGGGTGGAGATGGTTCCTTGAATGAGGCAGGAGATAACAGAAGCGAGAGGCAGAAGGGCTGAGATGTACAGCAAGAGATGTAGCATCTCTGCATCTAGCCTTATGGTCCTTTTATGGTATCTTTGTGTGGGGTGCTGCATAATCTTCAGTGAATAATATCATTGACACAAGCAGTTCAAGGTGTGGCTTCCTTTGACTTGCTTTCTCGGAGAGAAGGAAAGAGGCAAAAAAGCCCTTCATAAGGTGGTTAAAAACATATTTGTTTTTTGGTGCAAAAAAAAAGAGACAAAAATAAGAGGTCTGGGTGAAAAAGGAAACAGACTTTGGATCATTGTGGTTGGGTATCAGTGAGGAGAACTGAAAGAAGGTGAAACAAATGAAGCAGCTGGAGATGATGCAGGTGGCAATGATAATATCACAGAGGAAACCTGCTTTTTGAATGCGGCAGAATATTTTGAGCATGAAAAGTTTGGTGGTACAAACTGAAAAGAAACACAATATATAAGTTAAACAATCTGATCCCCATACTTGTTTTCTAATATATCACCCCAAAATGATTTCTGATGACTTAGTCACCTGGGGAATATTTATAACCTACAAAGGGGCCTAGTTGTTTCCACAGGACCTCATCCCACATTGCAAGTTTTCCTAATGATTCCTCCAGACTTTTATTGCCTTCATCTGTTTTCTTCAAGGGTGCCTGATGGTGAGAATATGAAACTCAAGGAGCCTGGTTTGTTCTGTTCTCTCTGTTACCACTTTTGAGATGTGGCTAGAAATAATTCCAGATTCTGCCATTGAGATGTAAATTATGATCAGAAGAAACTTCGAGTTAAAATATCCCGAGGCCAATTCTAGTCACTTTCAGCATTGCATAGAGTGGAATCATCTTGCAAATGCTCTTTCTGGAAAAGGAGTCATTGATGAGATGGCTGATGAGTTGTGGTGGTGCAGTGGTTAGAATGCAGCACTGCAGGCTACTTCTGCTGACTGCCAGCTGACTATAGTTCAGCAGTTCAATTCTCACTAGCTCAAGGTTGACTCACCCTTCCATCCTGAGGTCAGTAAAATGAGGACCCAGATTGTTGGGAGCAATATGCCGACTCTGTAAACTGCTTCAAGAGAGCTATAAAGCACAGTGAAGCATTATATCAGTCTAAATGCTATTGTTATTGATATTGTTGAAAAGAGTCTACTGTAAGAGAGAAAAAATGCAGTAAATGCTCCTTACATGACTTTATCCAGTTTCTGGAAGAACAATAGATATCCTTCCAAGAACCATATTAAACTTTTCACCACAGTGACATTGAGCTCTTCCCCTATAAAATTAATCTACAAATAAACCAATATTTTTAGTTTCTTATGGAACACCAAATGGCTAAGAAGAGACAAAAGGAGCAAAGTTGTCCTGGTAAAGTTAGAATTAGTTTTTTTAAGGTGTGTGTTAAGAAAGTGTTATGTACACTTCTTGAAGAAGCAAGATATACTTACTTGTATTGAAACATATACAAGAGAAAAATAGGAAACAGTTGTACAGAAATACTTCTTGAAAATGCTAGACAGCAATTAAAAAGGAAGAAGATTTTGCAGAACAGGTCATGAAAATACTGGCAGAGAGTACTAATAGAGTACAGAATGGCAAAAGGCTGGGATTTGAAAATGCTTGAAATGTATCTGGAAAATACCAGGATGTGAAAACTGTAGTTAAGCCAGAAGTCCTTGGGTTTTGTTTTCATCCTGCACAGTGCACTGTGAATCTGTGTAATATTTGTGCTGTATGGAGGAGTACAGAAGTCAATATATATTTTGGAATATCCCAATGCTGTATGGTATATTTTCATGCAGCTCTCTGAGAAAACAAATTTCTATGGTTGGGTAACAGGGGACTTGCAGAGAACAAGTTATGGCAGGCACAAGTATCGTCTGAGTTGCATTTTAATCAGCTACTGTATGCACATGTATGAATTGTGCACATGTATGAATTGTAACATTGAAGGGCACATATCGGTGGTGGGATTCAAACATTTTTACTACTGGTTCTGTGGGTATAGCTTGGTGAGCGTGACACAGTGGTGGGATTCACATTTTTTTACTACCAATTATATGGATGTGGCTTTGTGGATGTGGCAGGGGAAGGATACTGCAAAATCCTATTTCCTCCCCACCCCACTAACCTCCTGTGCAGGGCAACAAAAGAAGACCCAGCTGATCAGCTGGGACTTGGGAAGTAGAGAATCGATGGGTGTGGGGCCAGTCAGAAGTGGTATTTGCTGGTTCTCCAAACTACTCAAAATTTCCGCTACCAGTTCTCCAGAACTGGCCAGAACCTGCTGTATACCACCTCTGGCACATATACATCAAATCTGTTAAGGTCCCCTATGTCCTCTGGGACACCCAATCTGAAGGTATATCAGTAATTATATTTCCACTTCAAAGACTCAAACTGATAAAATGTAACCAAAATGTAGAAAGTATAATCAATTTTAAAGTGCTAATTGAATTGATTTTATGGTATTCAATATCCTTCATAAGATTTGAAAGTGAAATTAATTCTATAAGAAGTGATGGAGATATTTTACAAAATATTGCAACATACATGGAATGCACACTGAGTCACTACTCTTATTCCAAGATACATTTGCATTAAATATATAACTAAAGTTTTTAGTGTTGGTGTTTTAATTCCATTGTTTATCATGCATTGTGTGTGAACCTGCATGTTCCTCGTAGATGTCTGTTTATTTGGCTTTGTATTCAGAACTGAATTTTCTTTGTCTGAGTCAGTTTTAAAATGCAGTTAAATCAGTTTGCTAATATATTTTTAAAATATATAGTAATAATGCTACCTGACTATGGAAGAAGTTTCCGAATTTTTTATGGGAGGAGATTATATTGTGGTTATTGTTGGGTGGAGTACTTTCATTCCGTGTCATAGCCTCATTAGAAATAAGAAAAACCTCAACGGTTTTGTTGTCTTTGTTGGGTTGGGTGAAAGATTTATAGATAATTTCAGTAAAGGTGAATTGGTCCCCTCCTATGCTTTACACATGCAGCTGCTTCTGAGGTGTTTGAAAAGCATATTGAAGCATATTCAAGGCTGGAGGAAGGAAGGAAGGTGACATTTCTGGGTATCAAACCAACTTTCATGTACTGAATATAGTCAAAGTGGAGATTTTCAGAAAACAAAACATTTTTCAATTCATCTCCAAAATAAAAACATGCATGCAAACAAAAAAAAATCCACAGGCAAACCAAATGGATAAATACAATCTACAGTTCTTAATTTTTTCATAAAGACTGTCTGTCATGGCTTTAGCTGAATGGTATTGTTTATTTCGCAAATTGGAAATTGTTAGGAATTATTAAGAAGATATAAATTTCAAGTATTCAGAAGCATTAAAACCTGTTAGTATATGCAATATATTAACATGTGCCTGTTATATTTGATTGCTTTTTAATCTGTCTGGATACTATTTTCTAATCAATCCTTTTGCTTTTCCATCCTTGAAGTACAGGTAATCCTCAATTTAGAGACATAGTCTCTCTTTATGACCACATTCACCTGACTGAGAGAATTCACATTCTCTCTTTATGACCATCACATGACTGCAGTTCTGGCAGTCTCCATGCTGTCATTAAGTGAATTTTAGCAGTCATTAACGACAGACACACCCAAATCCAAAGCTATTCCAAGCTTGGTCCCTCCTGGCCCTGAGTCTCAACAAGATAAGGGCCAGGAGGGACCCTGTCTGCTATCTCACCCCCATCTTTGCCCTTCTGACCACCCTGTACCCTGCCTTGCAGGACGGCAAACAAGTGTGTGACTCTGGGGTTGCTTGCCAAGCCCCGGCTTCCCCAGGCCCAGTTGCCTTCTCCACCCTGCTGCCCTGTGTACTGCCATTGCAGCTCATCTTTGCCGTTGTCTTCTTGCTCCCGCTGATGATGAGGCGTGCCAGGCCTGGTTTCTGGGCCATATGAAGCTGGCTTTGCATGACAAAAAGGAAAAAAAAATCCCATAAAGTAACATAATGAGGACGGGGTGTGCCAAAACACCCTTTTTTTCACCACACTCTTAGTTGGATCTTATTGGGCTGGCTTTGTGCTCAGTAGTGTGATCCTATCTTAGTTGCTACCGTTTTAGTGGGTGATTGTGTGTGAGTGCATGCGCACCTAAAGCACATGCACCGAACAAGCCAATCAGCTGAGAGGATGAAGAAATGGAAAGTGGGAGTGATCATCCCACCCTCCCATGCGCTTTTCCGTCTTTTATCCTCTCAGCTGATTGTCGGAGGCTTTTTTCCCCTCCTCTCAGCTGATCGGAGGCCTTCTTTTCACTACCAGTAACAAGTAGTGATTTTTACTACTGGTTCAGGTGAACTGGGCTGAACTGGTAGCATACCACTACTGTTTGTGCTGCAAAAAAGGGGGAAAATAGGCTAAAAGCAGCTCCTTTCCCCTGTTTTTCACAGCACAAAGCCAGCCCTATATAGCTGTGATGGCGAACCTATGGCACACATGCCATAGATGGCAGGCAGAGCCCTCTCTGCGGGAACGCCAGTCATCGCCAGTCCAAGTTTACTGCACATCTGCACACGCCTCCTGCTGGGCAGCTGGTCTTTGGGTCTCTGCTGTGCATGCATGGAGGCGGCGCCTTCTCCAATCTGCAGTTTCTCCCCCCAGCGCGCCATAGCTTTCTTCTGCATTTCTGCCGCCTGTGCCTTCCCTGATCTCCGCAGTTTCTTTCCCCAGTGGTCCCAAACTTTCTCCTCCATTTCTTCCACCCATGCCTTCCCCACTCTCCACAGGTTCCACCCTCGTCAGGTGCCTCGCCATAGCAGAAATGCAGGAGAAAGCTACGGCATGCTGGAGAGAGAAACTGCAGAGATTGGGGAAGGCACAGGCAGCAGAAATGGAGGAGAAAGCTATGGAGCACTGGGGGGAGAAACTGCAGAGATTGCGTGGTTCCCTGTGCCCCATTTTGGGCCTGAAAAGCCTCTTGCACCAACCTGGAAGCCAAAACCGGGGTGGGGGGGAGAACATGTGTGGGGCACATGTGCAGGGCATGCGTGCACATGCATGGGGGCAGAGTGCCTGCGCAGGGGTGCTCACATTCCATTTTGGGGATTGGGGCACAGACACATGCATTCGTGTGCACATGCACCGCTTTGGACACTCTGCACCAAAAGGATTAACTATCACTGCTATATAGCAACCAGGACAGACACACCTTGTCAGCAAAAGGAGCAAGAAGGCAGTGAAGGCGAACTGGGGCAAGGAATGCAAGGTCAAAATGACATAGATGGGAAGAGATAGGTGGGTTGCAGTCGTTGCAACATGCCTGCGGTTGTTAGTATGCGTGGGCTGCCAAGCTCTCAAATTTTGATCACATGACCATGAAGGCATTGTAACAGCTGTAACTTTGGGCATGGGTGGTAAGATCACTTATCACTGTCATAACTTTGAACTGTTGCTGAAGGAATAGCCTTAAGTCAAGGACTATTTGCAATGAAACATTACAGCAAGGATAAATAAGAAAAAATAATATCTGGATTCAGATGGGAAAGGTCAGATATGTCTGGCAAAATTTATTCAAAACCAATTTTCAGGGGGAAATGAGTATTTATATAATTTATACAGAGGTGGACTTGCTTCTCCTTCCTCAGATTTTAAAGCTCTCAGGGACATGTTTACCCCATTTTGTTTCAAAAACTATGTACTTATGTTCCACTGCATTATATTTATTTATTATATTTATGTATTATAACTACCGAATAAATGAAGTATTTGCCCCAATCCCCAGACACATGTCTGTAACTGTATCGAATAAATAAAGTGTTTGTAGCCTTCCTGCAATCACATCTTAAAGTTATTGCATTTTAGATCTGTCCATAAAAAGAGGAGTTTAAACTGACCCATAATTACAGATTAACCTAAGCCGTGGTCATTATAATGCGAGTTCTTTTTCTTCTTCTTAAACTGCCATCTGCCATACAGGAGAAGAATTGCAGAAGGAGGAATGAGTGTCAAACTGGAGCTCCTTCTTGGTCCTTGACTTCCTGCAGGATTGAGCCAGATTTCTCAGGGGCCTAATTAAGCATCAGCATAAACCCCATCCTCTGACCAAAGTCCTGTCATTATTTCTCCAAAACAATAAAGCCAGGCCTTTTAAAGACAGCGTGTAAAACTGAGCCTTCAGGGTATTTTGCAGTGAAGAATGTCGGACAATTTACCCCCTTTTTTTATTTCCTCCCTTCATTTCATCTTCTATCTAAGCCTTTCAGTTGTTGCTTAGGGCAATTGGTTTTCCTGCCTTCAACTCAATAATTTGTCTGGAGCATTGGCAGACCAATAGCGGTTTTCCCTTGGATATAGAAATATAATATGTTGCCCGATTATCTGAATAGCGAGGATAATAATAAATTAGCAGTAGATGAAGCCAAGTTATTTGGATTCCAAAGGGTCTGGGTCTTTTCAAATCTTTCTAGAAAGTAACGAAAAAGAAGTTTTTACTGGAAGCTCTGGGAAATGGAGAAATATCCAGTCCCAGGACATTCCTCTGCTATCAGCAAACACTTTTCTTGCAAGTTCCACATTCCTATATCATGTTAGTATATGGAAGACATTGGCATGTGAAGCAGCAGTTCTCCTCAATATCTGTTTGTAGATATTTTTTTTGCTTCCCGCACAAAAATTTTCCCACGCACTTGATGTTTGCAATGCCAGTATGAATGCTGGGTGTATTTATTTGTTATATAACTCCTAGCCGCTCAGTCAAGGAGAATAAAATTTAGTCTTAGTTGTAGAAAACAATGTTCTATATGAACCAATACTGTTTTCCTTCTTTCCCTTTGTAACTTATAAGATTGTAGAGAGCTACACGAGAGGAAGAGGGAAAAACCAAGAAAGCTTGCTTTATCCTTAACAATGAAACTAAAATTTAGAGGAATGGCTTCACTAGGAGACTTTGTTTCTGCATTTCTTTCTAATCACTAATTTTTGTTAGTTTCCTCCTGTTCTTGTTTGGATATTGATTACCTGCTGTTTTTTAACTAAGAAAAATCTTCAAGTGTTTGTAATTGATCGAGTCCATGAGGGCCAATGTTTGTCACATCAAATGAAAGGATCACATTGTTTTAACAAACAGTATCAATTGATTTGGTGTATGCTCTGAATCATACTCCTATAGGTCCAGATTTTGTGTAGCCACGCATCAAATATTTTTCTGGGGGGAAGCATGGGGAATTGCTTTTAATTAATTCTTAGTCATTATGTTATCCAAGGTATAAGAGGAAATATTCGTTTTACATTCAAATGCCATAGGTGCTTTGCTTGCATACTTTGATTCCTCATTTCTCTTTCCATTGTTCTTCTGAATTTTGACCTCAGGCCACTTGAAAATATGTCATTCTTGATTTAATACAAAAAAGGATTTGGAGTATAGGCTTTAATGTACAAGAGCAGAATTTGTAATACAAGTAGATGTGCATGGAGCTACAGTATATCAATCCTACCTTGGTGATTGTCAAGTTGAATGAATGAATTCTGCAAAAGTGATAAATGTGTGGAGGGGTGTGGCATCCATACTCATATCATAACAATTGCTGTCTTCAAATAATAGTCGTATGATGGACAGAATGGTATATCACACACATTGGACTTAAGAAAACAAGCTTTGAACAAGCCATTGGTTGGAGAGGGACGGAATAGTCCAATTAAGATATCCTCTGTAAATCATCCTGCTGAGACCTGCCTGCAATGCTTACTACCTATTACAAACAAGAGAGAAATGGAATGGATCAACCAGGCATGAACAGAAATCTTACCTTGTTGTGTTCTGGTTTACTTTATCAGAAGTAAATTCTGGTCACTCTTGCCTCAGAATGATTGTGTGAGTGATTAATATGTTTTGCACACACAAACTGAGTAAAATACAATTACATGTTAGAATTATGGACATATAAAAGCTGAGAAAATTGCAATTAATCTTCTGGATATTTCATAATGCTCTGCAATAACTAACATTTGTTTTTGATTCATTTTCTAAATATGCTCTTTGTTTTTCTCCATTAAGTGAAATAGATTTTTTTTTCTGCAGTATTTGAAACATCTGAAAAATAATGCACTTTTTGTAAGTGAATAATGGCAAAACACTGTATAATAAACTCACTTGCCAAATCAGCTTGTAGGAATGATCCTTTTAGTCTTTTAAATGAGTAAGTGGTATACAATTATCGGCTGTTTCAATGACTTGCATACATTTTATTAAAACTGTTATAGATAACTTACACTATAATATATGTATGCTTATAAAAAGATTATCTGAAGAAGATGGAGTTTAATACAATTAAATTTATGAAACTGAATCAAATATAATGTGCACTGAGGTTCCTTATATAAAGTGTTCAGTGGATTTTTCTTAATAATAAGATCCTTTTTAAAAAAAAATCTTATTTGCACTAGATTACTAGGCCAAGCAGCTATAGCAAGAAATCTCACTTTGAAATTGAAGACGCTGATGAAATTGACAAGATGGAAATCAGGTAAAATACTTTATATCAAGAGTCCCCAACTCCTGGACTGTGGCCCACTATTGGGCTGTGGCCTATTCAGAATTGAGTGGCTGGCCAGAATGCGTACACACGCAGCTCAACTTGCACAAGCAGCAGGCCAGTGGACACTCGCACATATGCACACTGGCCTACCGCCTGCACAAGTTGAGCTGCATGCATGTGCACTGGCCTGCCACTCATGCAAGGGATGTGTGCACGTGCCAGCCCGCGCCATTTGAGTGGCCCAGTTCCCCTCTTTCCTTTCCCAGCAGGTCCACCAAGCCACAAAGGTTGGAGACCTGCATTATTGGTAAAATCAGCAATGAATGGAAGTAGCAGCGCCTTTCTATTTGTTACCTTTGCTTTTCCTCCTTGGACGGTTGGAGCATTTCTACACCAGTATTTTGTTCCACTTTAAAACTGGTTCCCCCTCTTTTTTTACAGTCCTATCTGTTAGGGAAATTGAGTTTGTTCCTGGCTCTGTTCCAGATTATTTGAAATAATTTCAGTTTTGGATTTTTTCTTCAAATCATGCAATTCTGAAGATTGTTTCTTGCACATCACCTTCCATTTCCTGATGCCAGTAATTTATTCCCTTTTCCTGCACACATTTAGAACTGACCACGTTTAATCCATTCCCTCTTTAATATTTAACCTCAATCAGAGCTATTGGGGAAGTTGCCTGATTACTGCCAGTATAATTTCACCATAGCAATTTACAGAAACTTTTAAATACAATAGAAAAGTGAGAAGAAATTTCAGAAGGATTTCAGTGTTTTAAAATCAAAGTTCCTTTGAATCTCTGAGTTTTTTCCCCCCAAACTGAACAAATTCAAACAAGAAAAATATGGACAGAGAGCACTAGCACTTTATTTTCTTTTTGCATGGGACTGGTGAGATTTTTGTTACAGCAAAGATGGTGGTAGCTCAAAAGGTCCTAACTCTAAACCTAACCCTGCTATAGGCTTGCTGCAAGTAATATTAGACCAGCTTCAAGATTATCAGTTGAGCAATGCTAAACTTGGATGCTTTGAAAACAGGATGATCCTCCTTTCAAAGCTCACTAGTGTGTCGCATCAATTTAATATGAACTCATTGCTACAAGAATTATGATCTTACAACCTGAACTTCTAGATTTAAACAACAGGAAGTAATGGGAACAAATACATACAGCAAAAATATTGTGTTGTGGACATGGATTAGGTGAATCCATTTCTGTATGTTTATCACATGATGAAATCAGATTATTATTTCTTTAATGAACTTCTTTGTTTTTAGAAACCAGCTTCAAATCTTTTTACTGTGTCAACCTAAAATGAGTTATCAGTTAACATAGAGGTACTCTTACGTTTGCTTCAGCTTTGGCTTTAAAAAAACATCCTCTTTTGTCTTGAAGTCGGTTAGTTAATTAGTTGACTTTTGATTTGTATTTTTGGAGAGGATGGAAATGAAAGTATTAAAGAGGAGGAGAAAGGGCTTGTTCTTCTGTCTCTCATTCTATCTTTTACTCTGTTACAGAGTTGATCTTTGGAATGCAAGCAACTTGAAGTTTGGAGATGAATTTCTGGGGGAGTTGAGGCTGCCACTCAAATTTCTTCGACAGTCTAGCTGTTATGAAGCATGGTACTCTTATTTTATTAAACTATTTTATCCTTTATTTATCCTTGGTCGCACAGTGGTTAAGAGTGCAGTATTGCAGGCTACTTCTGCTGCAGCCAGCTGCCTGCAATTTGGCAGATTGAATCTCACCAGGCTGAAGGTTGACTCAGCCTTCCATCCTTCCGAGGTCGGTAAAATGAGGACCCAAATTGTTGGGGGCAATATGCTGATTCTGTAAACCGCTTAGAGAGGGCTGTAAAGCAATTATAAAGTGCTATAAGTGCTATTGCTATTTATATTTCTTTATAGGTTGTTTCAGAATAATTTTATTTCTTCCTAATTGATTTCTTATCTAGTGTTTTATTTTAATTCTCCTACCTGCCCAATCCAGTTTTGGTTAGAAATACATGTTATCACAATCATAATATGTTTAGCTACTTAAAAACAAAAATACATGAAGAAAGATTTATAGACTCTTTTGTAATACTGGGAAGAAAGGCTTTCTATATGCAATACAATCTATATATAGCTTTAGAAATTGTTTTATGTTTCTTTCTTTTGTTAGGTATTTCCTGCAGCCCAGAGTTAATGGCAACAAAACATTGAAACCTGATGACCTAGGTTCTTTGCGGTTAAATGTGGTTTATACAGAAGACCATGTCTTTCTTCCAGAACATTACAACCCACTTAGAGACCTCTTATTAAAATCTGCAGATGTTGAGGTAATTTTTCCATTCTTCTTATATTTATCATTTTACAATAAATGGTCTGGTGTCTTCAAGCTCTCTTGCTAATTAACAAATTAGGAGACATGCATTTTCTGCCCGCCCTGGAGCAAATGTCCAGGAAATACTCCTGTTTATGATGACTGTGTCCCCAAAATAATTTGGCTGTGGAAGCCAAGACATTGGGGTAAGAAAAAGAGACTTCAGTGGGTGCCGACTTTAATCTCTGGATTCCTCTACTTACTAGCAATGAGAAACTATTGGTTGTATCTCTGCATTGCAATTGTTCCTTGAGTAGGGCCTTGAAGGGAACATTCGATAACTTCCAATTTTCCCTTTCCTGTTAGTAGTTCACCTTCTGTATTCCACCCGATTCTGTATTCCACCTGTAAACTGTGGGAAAACAATCTTGATGTCCTGCATGGAGAACTTCACTGCAGGAATTTTTTTTTACCCAAAAACATTTTTGATCAAATTAATGTTAAGATTTGTTATTATTGCATGGGCACAAAAATAATTCAAGGGGTAAATAAATACTAAATTGTGGAAAATTAGCTGAAATATATTTTCAGAAATTAAGAGGAAATAGAAAAGCATCTCTAAATACAACTATGGTCATTAATTTATTTGTCAAAAACAAATAACATTTGAGAAAAACGTTAGGAGAAGGTGTTCTCCACATTTTTATGAACATTAATGTAGTGGCTGACAATTGCAGAAATTTTGAGAAAAATTGACTTAGTGCAGCCCTGCATAGCATGCAAGCTACATGTGGCCAGCTGGGCAGAGTTATATTTCTGTATCAGAAACTAGATTTTAATTCTAACATTCAAGTTGCCTTTCTCTAGTCTACTTAGCATTCTTGCTATTTTTTGAGAAGACTGCATAGTTTCTCTGGAACCTGTGATTTGGTCATTTCTTCAGGAGGTCAAGTGTCAATGCTTCCTTTGTATTCTTCTTCAGGAGCCAGGTTTCTCCTGTAATCTTTTTAGTGACCTCTCCCCAAGATCTCTAAACCTTTGTAAAATCTCTTCCAGCTCTCAGCTTTCTTTCATAAAATATTAATTTCCTTTCCTCATAGAAGAATGCAGTGTAAATCTCACGATTGACATTTGTAGCAACTTTGACAAAAAATATAAGAGTCTGGTAAACATTTATTTTACCAGTTTATTGAAAAAGCAATCGTTGTTTGATTACACATAACATTAATTTGTGCATTATGGCTTAATACAGCATGTCAGCCAAGCCAAAGTCTTCATCTCACAAACCCAAACTGGGATAAAATAAGGAGAAAATGTAGTGCCCAAAATGCAAGTTTTCTTTTGTAATTCCACTTAGCTAAAAGCTAACATTCAATGAACGAAAAATGATAGATATATACCCATTCAATTAGACCTCAATACATTGTGAAATAGGTTTCTATGTAAATGGACACTGCTGTTAAGAATTTGGCAGTTCATTTAAAAAAAAAATTCAGGGATGCTTCCATTTAAACTTTTTTTGCTTGTCTCTGTTTAGCCTGTTTCAGCATCAACTGCCCATACACTGGGTGAAGTCTGCAGAGAAAAACAGGAGGCAGCCATACCTCTGGTTCGACTCTTCCTTCACTATGGCAAAATTGTGCCTTTCATTAGTGCAATTGCAAATGCAGAAATAAAAAGGACTCAGTGAGTACAATAGTGCATTGTAAAAAGAGATACCAAGTAGCAAATAATGATTTGGGAGGAGGGGCATGTATAAGGACAAATGGGCCTTTGGTTTTCCACATTCATTTTTGATAAAGATTCCACAGCAAGTATTTTCAGCATCAAAAAGTTGTGATTGTGGTTAACAATAGATTTAAGTTAGTCTCGCAATAAAGATAGGAACAGAATTGCATCATCTGGACATTTGGGTTGATGAATGGTTTAAACGGGGATTTTTTTAAAAAGCAAGATCAATATTTTGCCCTGAAGCTCCATAGCTAAAGTCCTTATGCTATTTTTATCAACCAGTAGAATAGTTTTACAAGGAGAGTAGTAGTCCAAAGATATCCGGAACTATTTTCTCCTAAAACTTAGATAAGAGAACACACAGAACAATAGTAGGGTAGATCCCTTTTCATTAAATACCTTGCAACTTGCCTTACATGTTTATTATAAGAAGAAATTCCGATACCAAATACAATGTCCATGGATTAAGGAAAGAATGCAAATCTGGTAGAGAAAGATTGGACCAAGCTACAGAACAGAATATTTCTTTGTTCTGAAGCCAGATTTGAAGCCTGGATAGCTCATTTATCTTCTACACTTACTTCACTACAGATTCATTCTTATTGTTGTGAATTATAGACTTAGACAGCTATTGCACTAAAATAATTATTGTGTTCAATTGCTTGCTTTTCTAGAAGAAGCCTGAGCTTTGGTGACCAGGCTTAACAGAAGAACAGTTACTCTAGTTTATTTATTTATTCATTTAATGTTTGCCCTGCCTTTCTATTCAAATAGGCACTTACAATTGCTAATTTTAAAACATGATACAGCTGATTAGAAACATAATGAATATAGATAATCCTCGACTTACTACAATAATTGGGTTCAGAATTTTATGACACTTTTATGAAGTTTGTTAAGTGAATTACTGCAATTAAATGAATCATGTGGCTGTTAAGCAAATCCAGCTTCCCTCAGTGACTTTGCTTATTGGAAACCAGTTGGGAAGATTGCAAATCACATGACCCCCAGCACACTGCAGCTGTTCTAAATACATGCTAGTTGCCAAGCCCTCAAATTCTGATCATGCAACTGTGGGAATGCTGCAACGATTGTAAGTGTGAGGTCTGGTTGTAATTTTTCAGTACCATTGTAACAGTCTCTGAATGAATGGTTGAAGTTGAGGGCTACCTACCTGTACTAAAGTAATATAAGCATTACAGACCTGGCAAAGGAGCTTTTCCTACTTTCTGAAGTACTGAGGGCCTGGAGAACACTCATATTGCAAGGTCATACCTTGAGACTGAACAATGGGGACATTTCAAGAGGATCTCTCTTGCAGATTTTAATGCCAGAGAAGACAGCAAGGAAAGGAGTTTTGAACAAGATTTTCTGATGGGTCTTGTAAAAATCAGTGCTAGAGACATGTGCAAACTACCATTCCATATTTTTTAGGACCTTGCCAATTCAGCTATTTCAGAAATGATGCAGTGAGTTTGTTTCAGTTGGCTGTTTTATGATGCCCCAGATGTGACTTGGTTCCAATTTTATCTGAAACACCACACACTGGTACTAGTTCAAACAAGTCCACTAGTACAGGAAGGTAGGAAGAAATGGCATAGAGAAAAAATGGAATGTTTTAGAAATCTCTGAAATGTTTGTTGCTGGTAGGTTTTTCACATGCCTTGCGATATATTAAACATTAAACTTCCTATGGAGTGGCCTCCTTCCTTTGCAGCAGTCTGTGGCTGATAACCTTTATTGTTTTCACACTATGATTAGTCCCTCTAGATACCTTATATACCCATATCTCCTGCAATTCTTTTATTACAAGTTTATTATAAGAAGGCTAAATGATTAACAAAATGTTTGCTTTCAGAGATCCAAACACCATTTTCAGAGGAAACTCATTAACCTCCAAGTGCATTGATGAAACCATGAAACTAGCAGGGAAGCATTATCTTCAAGTCACACTGAAGCCTATTATTGATGAGGTAACTTTTATTAGCAAAATGTGCAATATCTTTTTATGGTTGTGTTTGAATGTGTCAAGTCAAGAACATATAAACAGTATGTCAGAGAAGTAAACATTTGTTTCCAAAGATGTAATGCAATCTATATATAAAAGAAGCAATTGGTGTAAATAACTATTTTTAGATCCAGAGCAAATGTTTTTTTTTCTTAAGTTTATGGAAATACGTGTTATCTCCATATTGCAGTTGTCTTGTCTTTTTTCCAATGACAGAAATAAGCAAACCACATATTTCCTTTAGTTGATTCAGCATTTTCCTGAGTTGATAATGTCATGGCTAGCCAATAACCTATGCTATTTTATAAAAACATGAAAGTTTGCAACACCATGTCATAGTCATATTTTGTCTTATTCAAAACAATGAGATTTTTCCCCCTTAAATATTCTTTTGATAGGATATTGATAACATAGGAGTCCATTTGAATTAGGTGGCTAATAAATTTAAATATATATAATAATTAACTAACTAACTAAATATTATTTCAAAGCACTGGAGAAAGTTTCAAAACTGCAACTGCATTTCTTTTTGTAGACCATTTATTTCTTTTTCTCTAAAGCCTGAATATTTGTCTCTTCATTTTCCTTCATCATCATGTGCACCACATTAGCAATGTCAATAAACACAGTTAAGACTAGAATTTACATTTTAGCCAGTATTGGAAATTAGATTTGCAATGGGTTTATAAACTTCTCACTCAGGGAAAAATGGTTAGTGTCACTGCCAAAGTAAAAGGAAATAAGAAATTGAACCCAAGAAAGAACATTGTTTTTGGATCATTTCTTTCTATAAAACAACTGCAGTACAGCAAATTCCATCTGAAAATTGAGACGTGTCAAATCCAATTGATAAGTAATCTACCATAATATCAATTCTGTATTTTCTTTCTTATTTCTCACAGATCTGCCAGCTCCATAAACCTTGTGAAATTGATCCTGTAAAGTTGAAAGATGCTGAAAATTTGGAAAATAATAGGGTAGGTAGTTCAAGTGATAGAGCAAAAAATCAGTTTTTCACCTATGAAAATGATTATTCCTTGAAATGTGTTACCAAGTGTAAACTAGGTGGGACTAGAAGACCATTGTGTTCAATATGAATGTAAGTTACCATTTGAATTTCCTACTCTTCTCTGCAACAGGGTGATACTGATCCAGATGCTGAAAATTATATTTCATAAAGATTGTTTCATATATTACCAGATTTCAACACAAAAGGAAAGAAAGGAAAAAAAGTAGTTTTTTTATGTCAGGCACACATTTTTTTCTGGGATGGAATCCCACCAAACCCTCCATTTAGTTCAGCTTCTAGATTGTGAGCATCTAATATTTTCACACAAAATCAAAATACCAAAATTCATCCATACATGTGGCTGTATATGTGTGTGTATGTATTGTAAGACAGTACTATAATCTACTTTGGAGTTTCATATAAATTCATCTATATTGGAGTGGTGCGGTACAGTGGTGGGATTCAATTTTTTTTTTCTACTGGTTCTGTGGGCATGGCTTGGTGGGCATGGCAGGGGAAGGATACTGTAAAATCTCCAGTCAGAGGTGATATTTGCCAGTTCTCCGAACTACTCAAAATTTCTGCTACTGGTTTTCCAGAACTGGTCAGAACCTGCTGAATACCCCCTGTGGTGTACTGGTCTACAGGTGGAGCTCTCGCTCACAATCAGGAGGCTGTGAGTTCGATCCTAGGTAGAGGTAGATATTTCTCTCTCTGGGCACATTGGGAATATATCTGCTGAACAAAACTCCACATTGGTGACAGGAAGGGCATCCAGCCATTAAAACACTCTGCTAGCTCCATTCAATTGCCCAGACTCCACCCCACAAGGGATTATGGAGTCGTTAAATGAAGATGATGATATACATTGATCTATATTGAAGCACTGCGAAATGGGGATATTTTATGTGCCATAAGTAAGACACATGATACATTGTAAAGACATAGAATTGGATTTAAAAATAAAAATGTATGAAGGTATTCTGTGTGTAATACAGAATAACTAATCGTACAACATAGCCAAATAATGCTTCACAAACAATTTATATGACCTTCTGAAAGGCTATTAAACCTGATTTTGTCATTGGCTTGGAGAATTCATGGAAATATGATTATATTCTTTGGAAGTTTGGAGTGCACACTCTCATGGTTCTGTTTTGTTACCGTTTAAAATGTATTTCAATGATTTTGTTTTTAATTGCTTTGATTGCTTGACTTTATTATTTTAGTTATGAGTACCTCCTAGAGTCATATGGATGAATGCATGAATATAATTAATATAATATATTATTTCAAAATAAAAATTTAAGAAATTATAATCTGATTAAATTTCTTGTTAGATATAGGAACGCTAGAGGATTGTAACATAGCTTGAGCAAAGAGAAAAATTGTATGGCAAATACCATTACTATAATACCTGGGATAGGATTTTGAAAATATTTGTCAATAAATTTTTGAAAGTAATTTGAATTAATGGATATTTCAGAGGGCCTTAAAGACTGGCTCTTGGCCCAGACTTTTGTCTGGATCATATGATCACTTTTTGCACTGTTCTGACAAGCAAAGTAAATGGAAAATCTAGATTCATTTAACAACTGGGTTACTAATTTATCAAGTACAATGACTCACTTAACAATTGTGGAAAGAAGGTCATAAAATGGGGCACAACTCTCTTACAAATGTCTCACTTAACAGAAATTTTGGGCTCAGTAGTGCTCCTCAATTGAGGACTACCTATATTAATATAAGATGGTTTCATGTAATGTAATTACTAATGTAATGGCATTGCTTGTAATAATCAAGTTACATTAGGATGAAAATTAATTAAAATGTTCAATATTTTAAAGATCTGAAATTATTTTGAAATTAATGTTTTATGTTCTTCATTTTCATTCTAGGAAAATCTTAGGCAGTATGTAGATCGAATTTTCACAGTTATTACAAAATCTGGGGTCAGATGTCCTACAGTGATGTGTGATATCTTTTTTTCATTGAGGGAATCAGCAGCTATACGTTTCCAAGGTAATATAGAACTAAAACTCTTTTTTCCTCTCCCATTTAACTTAATTGGAACAATTTCTATTTGTACATTCTTGTAAATCCATTTTACTATATGTTTCTGATATATATGTACATTTATATATACATGTATTTTTCTCTATCTTGCTTGTGAGCTATAGCAGTGTGTTTGGACAACCTTATTTAGATAGTACATTTTGTAAGAAAGTTAACGAGATTTGTGGTCTATATTATATTTGAAAGCTTAGAAATTAATTAGCAGAACAGTACCATCAAGGTCAAAATTAATTTTCATAATCATATAGTAGAATCTCATTATTATTATATATTTAATATTAGAATTAGTATTCATAATATTAGCAATATCTCTTACACTTATATACCGTTCCATAGTGTTTTACACTCTGGGCCGTTCACAATATCAGCATATTGCCCCCAACAATCTGGGTCCTCATTTTAGCAATCTTGGAAGGATGGAAGGCTGAGTGAACTTTTGAGTCCCATCAGGATAGAATTCCACTGTGTGCAAAACTAGCCTGCAATACTGCATTCTAACCACTGCATCACCAGGACTCCATAATGAAAAAGAGAAAAGGTGAAAAAAGGTTTGAAAAAAGAAATCCAGGGAGCACATTGAACTTCAAATAAATATGACACTATTGTTAGGTGACTATTGGTGTTCTCATTTTCATCCTAATAACTGTGTGCTTAGGGAAGTAAAGAAAGGTCAGTGAACAAATAAGGTAAGTAAACAATATTAACGATATCCCTGGAATGAGTTTTTCTAGGAACCAATCAAGGAAGAATAAATTTGTCCACAGGTTTGGACATTAACTAATTGCTAGTACTGAATCATGTTATTACTGGATGTTTTGATGACAGAAGAAGGCTTGATCAATAGTTGTCAAGATAACACTTCAAATGGGAGGCTTATAAAATTGTATAGTTTTATTATGCTAATCAATAACCCAAATAAATAAACATTAACAACAATTGCCTTCCCCTTAGGCAATTTGGCAACTATTCAGAAAGAGGAAGAAGTGATGGCTAATTTTCAGATAATATAAAAGCCCTAAAAATACGAAATACTAGTGTTGTAAATTCTATACTGAATGTAGCCGAGAAAAGATTATCTCAGATGAAAGATTGCGGGAAATCAGTAGATACATCTATTATTGCTTTATAATTGTTTCAAGATTATTAAGGAGAATTCAGAAATCATCTCATAATCACACTGAAACTGAAATATATCCCCATATGTCTTTAAGCTCCTGTTGAAGAAGGAAGGAAGATTATCTTCTTTCCCTTATATTTTGTATTATTCTTATTTTTATCCAGACTGTTAAATATCTTCACTTTGGAGATTAAATTATGCATTCACTTATAATAGCTGTATATCCTTGGCTGCAGAGGAAGATTATGAATTGCAGTTACTTCCACAGATGTGGTCATAATAGATATTCAAATAATGGTCATGAAGCATATTGTTGACCTTGACATTTCTTATTTTACCACCTAAATTCTTAACTATCCCTTTCCACTGTATTAAATTTATTTTTAGATTACTCTTGGCATACTCAACTCTTTGTTTTCATGGGAAGTATTTCTTATACACAGACCTTTCCCCTTGTTTTGACAAAATGAAATTTGAATAGCAAGTTGAAGATAGTCCTCCGTCTTTTTACCTGCAATTGTGCATCTTAACATTTTTTGGTTGATTGGGATGTTTTCATCTATCTATCTCTCCTTTTTGGGTTGGTCTGAACCATTTTTCAGAATAGAATCACAACATGATCATTTGTACTGTTTTAAAATTATAGATGACCCAGATGTGAGGTACACAGCAGTAAGCAGCTTTATTTTTCTGAGATTCTTTGCTCCTGCAATTCTTTCTCCAAACCTTTTTCATCTTACACCGCATCACCCAGTAAGTACATCAACTTTAGGAGGTCAATGATGAGCCCATTGGCTCCTCCTCTTTGAGGCCCTGTGTTTTATTTACTGTTGCTCTTTTTCATTTTTGGGATTTTAGACTTTATCTGGATAGTAACAAGTTATAATTTGTATCATTTTTTTATAATTCAAATGCCGAAATGGACACTACTTAAATATTTACAATATCTTACACAAGATATTAATATGAATGTTTCAACTCCATGTCAAATATCATAAATGGCCATTCCTAAAGGGTGATAAAATGTGAAAAAGAAATGTTTACTATAAGATAGACAACTTTTAAGGGCAGGCACTGTTCCAGCAGTAGAAATAAAAAGGGTAAATGGTGAAAATTTGGAAAAATCAAGAATGAAATAAATGGTGGAGAACTGACTCATGAGGAAAATTAACTTGTTCATCTGCATATGTGAAAAATTATTTTTGTTTCTTTATATGCAACAATTTAGTTTTAAAAGTCAAAAATATCTTATTGATGTGCAGCAAGTTGTTGCTGAAAAAAATGTTAAAAACATAATTCAGTTATAAATGTGCATATTCCTTTGTATTCTTAGTAAAAAAAAGTTCTATTTTCAAATTAGCAATTAGCATTTTTCTCCAGGCTGAATTCTTTTCAACACAAAATTATTTTCAGCCTGGTTCTGTAAATAATATATTTACTTAATTCTGCAATGTTGGGTCTTACAAAGGAAACTAAATAGAAATTTTGGGGCAGCCACTAAGAGAATCCTGTTCTTTCAACTTTTTCTGCGTACCAAAAAAATAAAATTTTATTTTTATTCAAACTGGAAAATAATAAAATGTCCTTAACCACTAAACTAAGAAAAATATCTGGAGAATACTGCCTGATGCTAAAGTCCTTAAAATTTCTTTTCACTTACTCACTTAAACTTTATGTACAGAGGAAGAAAATGTATTTTAATAAATGTAAACTAGAAGCTTTTATGGTTTCCCACAACAAATTGTAATATGATGGGTTTTTTTCCTTTGTAAGGACCCACAAACTTCAAGAACTTTGACGCTGATCTCTAAAACCATACAAACATTGGGCAGTTTATCAAAGTCTAAGTCTGTAAGTATCTCATGTTTTTTTTCACCAGAAAACTTTTTTTCAAATCCTGAATTATGATTATATTTTTACTTCTGTAATGAAGGCCTTCCCTAAAGTAGCACTGCATGAGACAAAATAGAAATGTTTCTAATAGAAATGTTGACCATTCTGAGTTGACCAAAATATCTGTTTTTAAAAGGGCAAAGTTGAAACTCATCAAATGATTGAAAGTGCATATTGTGTCAAAAAGCAAAGTAGATCATACAAAGTAGATCAGTTCATGCAAAAAGATCACACAAATTGTTAATAAACAATGACATAATACAGTTGCCAAAATGGTTCACTGGAACATCTGTAAAAATGATCATGTACCTGTAATGAACATAACACAAAAAAGTAATAAATTACCAGGTTAAAATATTGTGAGATTTCCAAAAACAGACCGATAAATCATGGCTCATAATACACCAAATATAACTGTGGTTGAAAAGAAGAAAGCATGAATAATTGATGTGGCAGTACCAGGAGATGGTAGATTAGAAGACAAAGGATTAGAGAAGGTCACAAAATATCAAAATCTGAAAATTAAAATTAAAATTGAAAGATTCTGGCATAAACTGGCCATAATGTTCCAGGGGTATTAGTATACTGGGTGACGTAGCAAAAAATCTTGGATGGCACCTAAAAAAATTGGTGTATTGACAAAATTTCCCTCTATTAATTGCAAAAGGTTTTGGGTCTGCACCTAATATTACCTAATATTACACTGATACAATAAGACATCCTAAGTTCTTGGGAGAAACCTGATATGTATGAAGACCAACTGTGAACAGATAGTAATAAGAATAAGCTGATATGGAACATTTTTTATTTACAGTATAATCTGAATAAATCCATGTTTTTGCCAGTTTGGGAGGGAACAAAAAGCAGGACATAAAAACAATATGGTCTTGAAATATATGAATTGTTATCCAGCAATTTCTCTAAACCAGCAAAAAACCCTGAGAGATTATTCACACTATCCACTTAGAGCTTAAAGTTTGTGAGATACATGTCCTATGAACTAATACTCCTGACTTGTTTCTACCCTTGAGTCAAAACCTAGGCCATCAGGAAGAGTTTTCTAAACCTATTTTACCACTGAACATTATTTGTCCATGAATTAATGAATCTGATTTTTTTTCTGTATTTTGATCTCAAGTTTCATGATCAAAATGGTGATTTTATTTCAGGCCAGTTTCAAGGAATCATATATGGCTATATTTTATGACTACTTTAATGAGCAAAAATATGCAGATGCAGTAAAAAATGTAAGTATTAAAAACAATATTTTGCATGCTTTGGGGGAATACCAGCCAGTTCCATAAATTATTATTTATTTTTTAATTAATTTTTAATTGAATGTTTTATGAATTTCATGAATTTATGAATGACAATTTTTTATGAACACTGAATTACATGCATGTATATTCTAAATAATTAATTAAAAGTAAAAATAATAATGGAGAAGGTGGGAAAATATTGGAAATAAATCTTTTGGCCACTGACTGGATTTTGGCATATTGATTTAAAGTTTTCTCCAAGAGATATCTTGAGAGTTGCAATAAACAACATGAAATAGTATAATTGAGTCACCATTTTGAACATTCTCAGATAGTTCAAGATAGGTTTTTTTCATTTTTCAGTAGCTTGGTCACACTGGCTGACTGATGCAAAACGTATGCAAAAAGGACACAGCGGACGAGCAAAATTTCGGGGGTGGCTCCATCCGTTGTTATCTCGGCTCGTCAGAAGGTTGGCAGAAGATTTGATAGACAGAACGGAAAACAATGGAAAGAACGGATGGGGGTAGAACGTAGCGAGATGGTAAGCGGATTTCGTGAGGAAGCCTAGTGGATGGAAGCAGATGACACATCCGCAGGGCTTCCAGGGGAGAATAGCGCAGGCGAGACGCGTAGCGGAAGGAGGGGATGCATAGCGGATGGACGCGATGTATCACAGACCCCTATAGGATGCATAGCAGATGCGTAGCAGATGCGTAGTGGATGCAAAGCAGTCACTGCGTATACAGGGAGGATGAATTGCGTCAGCTCCGTGGATATAAAAGGATGCAGTTGCGACGCAGTCAGCATTCAGAGGAAAGACCTGCTGCCAGAGACATCTTGAAAGAACACCATGGTTCGTCAGTCAGGGAAGAAGAGAAAGCCTGGGCCTACTTTTGCCAGCCCTGGCAAGAAGGACAGAACACATCCATCCACCCTCGGCGCTGACTCTGAAGCTGCTGGTGTCTTCTGCTGCTGGTGCTGCTGGTGTTGCTGCTGCTGGTGCTTCTCCTGCTGGTGCTGCTCCTGCGGTTGTGATGCTGCTGGCTGTGTGGGACCAGCCCCAATGCCCTCAAAGCACTGTGTGCTGAAGGCCCTGAAGCTCCTGCCAGAGGGAGAAGAGGCAAGGAGAAGGGGAGAGAGGAACAGTATTCCATTTCCAAGGACCATGAAGAGGAGGTCCTGGAATGGCTGAGGGAGAACGAGTACTTGTGGAAAAAGGGCCACAGACTCTATCGCGACACAAAGAGAAAGCAGGCAGCATGGAGAGACAAGGCAGAGAGCCTGGGCTACACTGCAGATATACCCTGGGATGATGGAGGCACATGCACACCTGGTAATGGCAGGCTGCACCTGAAGAAATCTGGCCAGGCCGCTGTCAGAGTCATGATCGGGAGATGTACGTCATGGCCAAGTGCAGCTTCCTGGAGGGTGAGGTCCACCACCGGAGGAGCAGCCCTCTGTCATCCCTCTCCCTCAGACAGCCCACAGACAGCCACCCTCTTCCAGCCAGGAGACAGCTACCATGCCAAGCAGGTGTCGTTTGGAGGGCCCACGGCAGAGATTCCCGCGACAGCTGCACTCCCATGACAGAGGACGTGGAGGATCCCCTGTCTCAAATGGAGCAAGAAGAAGCAGAGCCAGAGACCAACCACCCCCACCCCAGCTCCACCTCAAGGCAGAGAGGCAGACTGGAGGGCCAGAGGCACACTGTCCTGCTGGAGATCAGGGACACATCAAGACCAGCACAGATCTTCTCTTTCAGCTGGTCACAGTGATATACCATCCTCTAACTGCAAGCCCTTCATCACATACGTGAGCCAGACCTCATGGACCTGCCCGAGGCCTAGTACAGGTGATGAAGGAGAAGATAACAGCACTGCTGCACCCACCCTCCAGGCCCAGCTGGACCTGCTCCGACCCACTCCAGGACTGCTCCTCCACCCCAGGTGATGTTACAGCCCTTCCATGGCTTTCAACAGCTCCTCACCTACCAAGGCTACGGGTACCGGGACTTCCCACAGCAGAGATGTACCTTCCCAGGTACATCGCATGCCACAGACGCCTCACCTGATCCAGCTGCAGACCAGACAGCCCCACTACACTCCTCCTTCCTCCACCCACAGCCAAGCCCTCAACAGAAATTCTGTCTTCAGTACTGTGCTGACATCCCAGGTCCTTGAGGAAGGGCCTCTCAACCTCACGGACTGAGTCAGCTCTCTGAGAGCTTCCTGAACACACCATCCCCTGTTGTACTCTCAGGGCCAGGCACCTCAATGGCGCCTCAGACCAGCAGTCCAGCCACAGCCACCTCCACAGTCCTGGCCGCTCGACAGCTGAGACCATGGGACATGCCTCAGAGTGACTGAGAATAGTGCCAGAGACTGGTGTTACTCGTTCACTTATACTGTTGAAGACACTTTACTTGGTTTCATTTTGCTTTTTTAATAAAGTCATAGTTTACTTAAAGACAGTTGTTAATAAAGGTTAACTTTGCTTCACACACCTTGGTTCATTTTATTTACTTAATAAAGTGTTGGTGAAAACTTTGAAAAAGTTTGCATGCTTGTGGGATACGTAAGGATAGTGTGTGGGATGGGTAAGGATAGTTGTGGGCACGGTAAGAGATAGCTGTGGGATGGATAAGGATAGTTTGTGTGAATGGGTAAGGATAGTTTGTGGGATGGGTAAGGATAGCTTGGGATTGATAAACCTCCAGTGCAAGCATAGGTGGGACTGTATGGTCCACCCTCCAGCTGCCACACATATGGCCCTTTTTTTCAATAACAATTTATTCATTGATCAACACATTTTCAAATTAAACAAAGCTCTTTATTATGCCTATTCATTGTAGGGCCACTCAACATACATGGCACAATCTCATCAGTGTTATGAGACAGGCTCAGGAAGCATCCATTAAGTATCTACCATCCTGTCTTGCCACTCCACTGTCCAGCTGGGGAGTTGCACCAGTGTTTCAGGAGGTTGCGCTGCTTCTTCCTTCACATGAAGCTCTGTTGGGGCCTTGTACATCCACAGTGTCTATCAGGTTTTCGTCTTGCCTCCATTCACGAGGTTCCATGTCCCCATTCCCTTGTTGACCGGTCCACAAGCCTGTTCTGTAACACTGGGTAGTGGGTGCGCATGAGATTGTGCAGGATGCAGCAAGCTTCCACGATGCTCCCCTCACAGTCTGTGGGCGATGCTGCATGGTGGTGAGAAGTACCTGGAATCTGTTGGCTAGGATGCAAAGGCGTTCTCCACCACCGTCTTGCCCTGGACAGCCTGTAGTTGAAGATCCTCTCTTCACGGGTGAGGTATTTTGAAGTGTAGGGCTTCATGAGGTAGGTTCTGAGGGAGAAGGCGTCATCACCCACAATGAATTAGGGCACATTTTTGTGTGTCATTGGGTAGGGGGTCTGGATCTGGAAAACCCATGATGAGGTTTGCTTTCCAGCCTCCTTGAGGTCACTGGCTTGTATACCTGGCTATCTGAAGCTGAGCCTTGTGAAGCATCGATGTACATGAACTTGAGTCAGCATCACCATGGCAAAGAGGATGAAACTGAAGAAACCCTTGTAATTGTGTGATAAGAGGACCTGAGTTGTCTGGAGCTTTGCAGGCCACGTGCTTCCCTCTATGGCTCCAACGGTGTGGGGAAAGTTCCACCTCTGATACCACTCTTCTGCAGACTTTTCCTCCAGCCTCTTCAGTGGTGAAGGCACTAGGAGGAGCTCCTCCACGTATTCTTCAATGATGGCCTGCACCACTTCTCTGACCACTTTGCTGAGCTGTTGTGTGGCACCCTCCAGGTATACTGCATGTTTCTGTATGTGGTTCCAGAGGCAGGTGGGGCAGAGTCCATGCCACCTTCAGTCCAGGGTCCAGGCTGGGATGGAAGTTGGTGCTCGGCTTGGTCAACCTGGTCTCAGACGCTCAACAAATTTTCATCAAGCATGGCTGGTGGCATCCTCATGAAGTACTGGAATGCACGAGTGTCTTCATTCCTGCAGCTCCACCATCAGCTTTTCATAGAGTCCAAACTCCACTCTTCTCCCGATCCATCGTCAGACCCAGACAGCTCTTGGACGTCTTCCTCTTCTCCTTGCGTAGAAAAGGTGAAACAGTCTGAAACAGGGCTTGGTTCTGGTGTTGAATGATGGCAGATACCAATAAGGAGTCCTGTGATGATCCATGGTGGAGATTAATGGATGATGTGGAAGAGCAAAGAGCAAGGGTGAAAGAGGTCTGTAACTACACGGCTGCTGGACTGATAGTGAGATCCAGGTGATTTCCTCCCCTTTTTATAGGAAATATCGGTTTTCTGCTAGGTGTCCTTTCACATACTCTAGGCATACTCCAGACATCCTAAATATCCGAGATACGTCCCATATACAAACGTTTTGTCCGTTTTAATGCTTTATATACGAGATGCATCACTTACATCCTTTCTATTTCCGTGCTACTAACCCTATGTAGACGTTCCGTGTACCTTTCGCTTCCTCCCTCTTTCCGCTTTCAGCTGCAGCGGTGTGAGTTGAAGGGATGCCCAGAGGATGCCGAGAGGATACAGCAGATGTGTAACGGATGACAACGGACATAGAACGTTTTGTTGCCCGTATGTGTCGGCGGATGTACATCGTACGCGGCGGAAAGTTCATCCACTAAAAAGTTTTGTGCAGCGCTCAAAACTTTTTGAGCAGATGAAATAGCAGTAAGACAGATGTTTGAATGGATAGAGCGTATGAAACACGTATGCAGTGAGTAACACAACAGATGCATCGTGTTTTCAAACGGATGGCAAGCTTTTTTGTCCGTTTTACATCCTCTTTGCATCCGTTGGTGCAGTGGGACATGGGCTTTAGCTATAAAAAAAATACACCTTTAAACTACGCACCAATTTTCTGTTACTTCTTGATTTACTGGGACTATAAAATACAGAATTAACAACCATTTATCCAACATTGAAATATATTAAATATTATGGTCCCAATACCTCTGGGGAATATTGGAATGGGGAAGGTTGTCTAGGTTTTTTTTAAATCTTAACGTCATTCTTGTGCTGATCAACCATCTGCCATATGGATTAGCAAGGCATTTGTGAACAATATATTTGACAATACTCTTATTGCAATGTCTGCATTCATTGACAAAAAGCTTGGGCCTTTCATTCAATTTAATTGTTTCCCTGCATTACCTGATGGATTGCAGTTTTTTTATTCTAAACCAGTGTAGATTAAACACTATTATGAAGGCTGGAATTTATAACAGCTGGACTCCACGTTTGAAGGTTGAAATAGACTGATTTAGGTATCCTCCAATGTGGAAGCAAGCATTAGACTAGAATCAATCACAACTGCAGTAAAATATCAAAATTAAAATCAGGAGAAGGAGAAGAAATGGACATAATGTATGACCCATATGATTAAGCATAAGATATTTAAAATATTTTATTTGTACATGAAGAATTAATTAATTCCTTTCTGTTTTTCATTGGCCAATAAATCAGTGTTTTAAAACTTGAACTTACTTATTCCAACAAGTAAGAATTGGATGACTTCCATGTTAAAAGTTTATTTCATGTCTATTCATTCTTTCTCCAAGTTCTTAGATTTGATTTCATCCTCCGGAAGGAGAGATCATAAAATTATAGAACAACCAATACTACTTAAAGAAGGGTGAGCTTACATCAGTTGTTTTTTCTAAATGTGTAAGATTAAATGTTTCATCATCTGTTCATAATGGGTTCTATGTAAGTGTTGTGCTATCTAATATATGTTAAAGGCTTAGGTGCTGAAATAAAAGAAATAAACATTGAATTAAAAGAAGTGCAAATAATTACCGTACATTTTTAGAGGATTGGATTATTGTTGAAAATGCTTTTCCCCCCATCAGAAATATTTCCCAAATACCAAAAACATGAAATATAATTAGGTATAAGGTAAAAAGGCTACATGCTTCTAAGTGCAATTAATTTTAATTTAGATCCATGACGTACCTGCCATCTCAAACTTTATTGCTTTCTTTTAAAAATTATTTCTACTTTCTGTAAAAAGCAGAAATATTTGACTTTCTAACCTTTCTTTTTTTAACGAAAAATGAACTTCTGCAACTGTATTTTCGTTCTCTCTGATTTTTTCTTTTTGGTCTTGGCCTGGGGTGTTAAAGATGCTTACTTAACTGTAGAAAGTTAATAATAATATTTCATGAAGATAAGATAGTAAAGACGTATGATACTGAGCTGTAGCTTTCTGTCACATATATTTGCTCTTTTATTAAGTACCTTAACACAAGTCTTAAAGTTGCCAAGTTTGGAGGCCTCTGGTCTACTTGCTGTACTTGTTGATGCCTCCTTAAAGAACACATGCCTTTTCCTAGGCTTAGTTGGTGACTGTGCAATTCAGAAAAATATACATTTGAGTTTAAGAAATATGAACATGATGCTATCTCTGTAGTGCCAACTTAACTGAAATGTGTAGTTTCTTTTGAGGATGCAGCTATATTGTGGTTTGACCATGATTTTCTGTAGTGTAGAATTTCCCAGCCTTTAAAGATTTCCCAAGACTGGTCACTTTATAAGAGTACAATTTTTGACACGGACCAGGCTGAGTATATATTTATGTAAAACTGCTGTGGACTTTTTTGCAATAGGTTTATGATCAAAAGGGCACAAGGCAGGAAAAAATTTGGCATGAAGAACTTCAAGAAGAGATGGTTTCGGCTCAGCAATCATGAATTTACTTATCAGAAAAGCAAAGGTACTAAGGTTTTTGTTTTCCTTTTAATATAAACATTAATACACTATTTTCCAGGAGAACGTTAATAAAAATCCCAAAATCTCAAATGGTGATTAATTTGAGTGGTACAGAATATAATGATAATGCAGTTTTGACCTGAACCCCAGAGGTGGTATTCAGCAGTTCTGACCAGTTCTGGAGAACCGGTAGTGGAAATTTTGAGTAATTTGGAGAACTGGCAAACACCACCTGACTGGAGATTTTACAGTGTCCTTCCCCTGCCACGGCCACCAAGCCACGCCCACAGAACCAATAGTAAAAAAGTTTGAATCCCACCACTGCTGAACATATACGTATATTTATATACACAGGGTGTTTTGAAAGTTTTTTTCTTGCAATTATCCACCATAGGTGACCATCCATTATGCAGCATTCCAATTGAAAATATTCTGGCAGTAGAAAAGTTGGAGGAAGAATCCTTCAAAATGAAAAATGTAAGTAGTTTTCCTTCTTAACTATTAAGTACAGCCCCTATCATACACTTGTTTCTTGGAGGTGCCAGTTTGATGTAGTGGTCAAGGCACCATGCTAGAAACCAGGAGACAGTGAGTTCAAATCCCATCTTAGTCATAAATGACTTTGGACAGTCACTCTTTTTCAGACCAGCTCAACTCACAGAGAGAGGAGGAGAGAGAGAGAGAGAATCTTGTAATATGCCTTATAGTCTACAAATTGCTATACAATTCATGCCAAAGGATTCAGGATGTGAGCTCATCGTCTGAGCGAGTGTTAGCCACTAAGCAATCCAATGATAAAAACATATATTCCTAACAGTTTTTTCCCCTAAAACATTACATTTTAAGCATTGTTCCCTGTTAATTATTGGTTGTTTTCTTCTCTCTCTCTCTTTAAGATGTTCCAAGTGATTCAGCCTGAAAGAGTGCTGTATATTCAGGCCAATAATTGTGTTGAGGCCAGGGACTGGATTGATATCCTCACCAAAGTTAGTCAGTGTAACAAAAAACGTCTCACTGTCTACCATCCTTCTGCATATCTTAATGGGCACTGGCTGTGCTGCAAATCTATAGCAGATAATGCTCCTGGTTGTACTCCTTGCACTGGGTAAGGAAACACTTCCTGCTTTAAATTTTGCTTGAAGTATTAGATGATAAGACATATCTCTGTGGATGATGAAAGAATGAGATCTGATGCTGTGGATAAACAATACCTAGTTTTTCTTCTCTATCTGGTTTTCCTTTTAGAAGCCTAGTAACTTTTTCAATATGGGACAAGCTTAGAAGATCCATTCTTACAAGACGAGGATTATAGCTGAAATTATTAAGCATGTAGGTTATGCTAGATCATTTTGTTTACTATTAATATCCTCAACTAGCTAGGGAAGGAATTTGAATGTTTTATGTAGACTGCAGTTCTTATCAAAAGTGCATGTAGCATTTGCAACAGGCCCCATCTTTAAAAGAAGAATTCCAGTTTCTCTATTGCAGGGGTGTCAAACTTGATTTCATTTCAAACTTGATTTCATCAAGCTCGATGTAACTCCTGTTGGGCTGCCTGTGATGGCCCAAATGCTCTGCCAGCGAAAAAGGGCTCTTAAGCTCCGTTTTCAGCTGGGACGGCTTCCTGCAACCCTCTGCCAGTGAAAACGGAGCTTGGGAGGGCTACATGCGGCTCTCCCAAGCTCAATTTCCACAGCAGAACGTTGCAGGAGGCTGTGGCAGCTGAAAACAGAGCTCGGGAGCCTGTTTTTTGCTGGCAGAAGCACCGCAGGCTGGTCCTTCAGTGCTTCCAGGACGCCCCCGTGGGCCAGATCGAAGTACTCTGAAGGCCGGATCTGGCCCCTGGGCCTTGAGTTTGATGCCGCTGCTCTATCTTATAAGAGGAGATGCCTTTGAAAAGAAGAAAAAATAAAATAAAAACAATCCTATCCCCAACAAAATTGTGCATCATCCAAATACAAGTTTTGTTAGTATGCACTGATTCAGATGCATATTTTTGTTGATTCAAGTCATCCCATAATTAGTGCTCTTAGTGTGCTTCTTCTGGAGTTATAAATTTGCTTAGTGGCTTAGAATGAATTTTCCTGGACATGGATGGGCAGGTCATATGACTCATTGCTATGATTATTTCATGCTAGCGCAGTGCATTTTATATGGAGTCATTCCTGAATGAGATTTGGAAAAGCTTTCAAGGTTTCTGTTTGAAACATCTTGCCCATGTTAGAATGATCCAAAAGGAACAAGATTGGCAGATACATAACATACTTCAAAATTTTAGTAATACGTAAGGTCCTTAATGAGTTAAGAGCCTGATGGTCAGAGAACATTCTTCCCGGTTTTAACCGGTTGAAGTATTAAGATCTGCAAGGAGGTAAGGAAGAACCTTGAAAAACAAGAGAAAAACCGCTACCAACAAAACAGTCAAATAAAAGAAATCTGGGTGTGGACCAGAATCAGAACCAAAAAGATGTTACAGACAAAACCCTTCTTAACTCTCAGGATGATAAAGGGAGGTAGGAGGGAAACACATTCAGATTCTGTTACAATAGCTTTATAATAAGAGTAGTATTAGTTTGCATGTCTTTGCTTTTCTAGTCTGGCCTGCCTTGAGGAGCTGACAGCAAGAAAGAAAGACAGGGTTCTCAGTGCTCATGGTTGGAAAACAAAATTCCTTCCTTTTAGGGCACTCTGGCTTTGGGATGCCTTTTTCCTGGAAGATGAACTAGGGCAAATATGATTAACCTGTAATTAACTTTTAATATTAGTTTTCAATCCATTCTCCCCTTTTTAAATTGTAAATTTCACATGCAGTTTTTATGTTTTAATATTTTTTTACTTGTATACTGCACAGAATTCCTCTGTGAGGGAGATGGGCAGTTTCCAAAATTGGATGGATGGATGGATATGATGGATATGATGGATAGATATGATAGATGGATGGATATGATGGATGGATGGATGAATATGATGGATGGATGGATGGATGGATATGATAGATGGATGGATATGATGGATGGATGGATCGATAAATATATGGATGGATGGATATGATGGATGGATGGATGGATAAATATATGGATGGATGGATATGATAGATGGATGGATATGATGGATGGAGGGATATGATGGATGGATGTAGAGAGAGAGAGAGAGAGAGAGAGAAGAGTGGGAGGGGGGAGAGAGAATTAATGTTGGTTTTCATTGCCAGGCAAAGTTTTTGCTTTTTACTCATGCATTTAATAATCTCAGCCTGATTGGCTGAAATACACCAGGCAGTAGAATGTTTTCTTTCCTTTACAAATATTATGGTTGTTTGGAATGTCTCCTTTCATTATTTTGTTCCTGAGAATGTGTCTCATACATCAGTTTATTAAAAATGTGTATCAACCTGTAATGAAAATGATTTGATTGTGGAATCTTGTTCTCTTCATCAAAACCCATTTCAACCCATAAATGAAATGCAGAGTTTCAAAATTTTTGACACTATTTAAATGATTGTGTAGGGGTCTACCAGCAAATATACAATTAGACATCGATGGGGATAGAGAAACAGAACGCATCTACTCCCTGTTCAATCTGTATATGACCAAACTGGAGAAAATGCAAGGTGGGTATGAAAATGAGTTATTCTTTTGTCTATAGAATTCATTTTATATACAATCTAATTTTAAGAGAATTCTTGAAAAATAATAGACTTTTCTTCCATTTTTGAGCATTTTCCCTCTTTCTCTTTATTCCCTCATTCTGAGTGAGTCACTTTCTTTACAAAATGGGGAAAGGAGGGCAAGGAGAGCAAATGAGGAAAATAGTTTTGCACCAAAGCAACATAAACTCTACTGGCTTTGTTCAGGCACTGTGACATTGCACACATATATATCACAAAGGTTTCCTCCCCGCCCCCCGCATTATTTTAATGAAAGCACTGGATCCTGGGGCCACCTCAAAAGACACTTTTAGATCTTTGTGTTAGGGACTTGTATTTTTTTTTCCCTTATGGCAATATTAGACTGGAAGTTAATCACCTGAGTAGCTTTTGCCTGAATGTTTTTCTTTTTTAAATTACAGTTCCAGAGAGAGTGGGACTATTAATTGGGTTCTTCAAGAGAGAATTTTTAAAGTATTGTCCAGGATCCCCCACTTTCACTGCATACATCCCTTTCACAGTGGCTACCATTTGTACTGGGAAGAAAACTTTTACTATTATCGATGGAGGATCTATGGCAACTCACTGCAGCCAATTTGCCATGGCCAACTCATTGTGGGACTACTCACTATGCCAACTCACTGTGGGACAAAAATTACACTAATATTGAAGAAGTGGTGGAACAGAATAATTAAAGGAGGGATGAAATGAAATGTGAATGACAAAAATTTAAATAAACTTTTAATTTTAAAAATAATTAAATTGAATTGTTGAATTGATCCACAGTGATCAATTGTGATTTAGCCATGGTAAGTTGGCTGTGGCAAGTTGTCCCATTCCAATTGGTGGAAGCTTTACCTTCAGTGAAGATAGCAGCTGTTGAGAGTGGTGACTTTCAGATCAGGACCATTATCACAAGAATGGAACCTCTCTGCTTTTCATTTTGCAGTTCTATTCTAAAACAAGGAATCTTCACACCCCTTATTTGATAAAAAGACTATAATTTGGTAAAGAGAGTATAAATGTCATTTATGAGATCTTAATTTGGTCATATGGAGGTATGGATAAAGGTGAACAACAGAAACTCTAGTACAGGGTTGTCAAACTCATGTTGTCATGGCAGCGTCATGTGACATATCGGGACTTTTTCTCCCTTTGCTAAACCCGGGAATGAACATGGACAGCACGTTACCCTTCCGGCCCCATGGGCTGGGAGTTTGACAGCCTTGGTCTAGTATAATAGTGGGATAAAGTCTTTCCTTCCCTGAGTAAGCCATAACTCAGCTTTGCAAAAGTACAGATAGGATGCTACAATTTTTTAGATTTTCAGATTTTTAGGCATGTTGTACATTTTACACTAATAGATGCTTTTGCAACACATAGCTTTCTATCTAAGCCACCTACAAAACAGTTTTCTCCTATCTGATGTCCAAAATGTGTTGGACTTGAACTCCCAGAATAGCTACAAGAGGACACCTACAAGAGATTGAGGAATTCATATTGCTATTAATGGCCATTAGCTTTGGTAGCTCTAAAAGGAGAGAAATATATAATGTATTGTGTATGTCTTAAAACAATATCATAAATATCTTGTAAAATAAATTTTTAGCTAATATCAGTAATGGAAGGTAACTTATTACTGTCAATAAAAACTCATTAGCAGTTTTCTTATGAATACTGTTATCTCCATGCCCAGCTTGGAAGCTTCTAATTCACTGAATTTTCAGATGAAAAGCTGATCTTACAGGATTTCTTTATATGGCAGAACTACTCTGATGTATTATCTCTTATTCAGTTTTATTCTTAAGATTGTCTTGTCATTCTTAGAATACAGCATTAGCTGAATCCTGATCATATGTACTCCTTATTAGCCTCACAAGTTATAAATCTTTTTTGAAATCTCTTTTGACAGAGGCTTGTGGCAGCAAATCAGTGTATGATGGGCCAGAGCAAGAAGAATATTCAACTTTTGTCATTGATGATCCTCAAGAGACCTATAAGACACTAAAACAGATTATAACAAATGTTAAAACCTTAGAACAGGAACATGCCCAGTACAAGAGGGATAAGTTCAACAAGACAAAATACGGAAGCCAGTAAGTGTGGGATGCTCTCGAGCACTATTGAAACATCAGTTGCTTCCCTATTGAAACAAGGAATGTTGGTTAAATATCAGTTTGCTAATGGCCTGCAATGGATAGATTTGTCCCCTTTGTTGTCATAAAGCACTTGCTCATATTTGTAGCATATTTCCACCATCTGTTCCTCTATGGCAGTGTCATGGAGCCTGTCACTTTGCTCCACCATCACATACCATCTGCCAGTGATTTTCATTTCACAGAATGGCAGTTTACTGCAGGCTAATTTCAAACCATTAACCATTGGTGATATGATTTTATTGAGAGCAAGAAGTTAATAGTACACTAGTTTTGCATTGACATCTCCAGAACAGCAGTGCTTAAAGCATTTGTGCTGCTAAATATTGCATGCAAAAACGAGTTTGTCTTGGACAAAGAGAAGCATTTTACATCTATTGTGGAAGGCTATAGCCCATGCATTACAGAAAAATGTTTGAAGTTCCAGGTACATGGAGTCCTCGTTGCTCTCTGAGCTTGGTTACTTTCTTGCAGACATTTCATTATAAACTAGTTAACACTGATGAAGTCACCAATTGGGTAACAACCCCCCCTGCTCACCCTGCATCAGCCATGCTGTTCACAGTACGCTACAGCTGATCTGAAACACACAGGCCGATGCCCTTTGAGTGTCTGCCTCCCTCTGTCTCCTGCTGCAGCCTGACCCCTGGTGGAGCCTGACCCCTGGCCCCTGGCTTGCCACCCATGCCTTTCTCCAATTCTCTAGCCATGGCCATGCTGGCTTTCCCCTTCTAAAGATAAAGCAATCGAACATTGGGGGGGATGCATGCAATCTGGCCTGCTGGTCCCACCTCGTGCCCTATCACAGCCATGGCCAGGGGCAAAACAGATGGTGGGATGGAGTGGGGAGGCTCTTAACTAGAGCTTATTTTGGGGATAGGGCTTATATTAGGCACATGTTAAATATACTAGGGCTTATTTTCTGGGTAGGTCTTATTTTCTAAGAAACATGGTATTCCAGGCATGGCTGGTAAAGATTCTTACCTGAAATCCTTGGAAGTTAGAAGCTATAAATCACTCATATGCCCAGCAGCAGTTCAAATGGTAATAGCCACCCCCCCACCATCCCAGTCAAAGAAAATATCCATAACAATACTGCAATAAGAATCACAAAATCTTGGGCAATCCCCCTTTTCCCTTGCAATATTCTATGATGTTTACAGAGGAAACTAGACAAACAGTGAAATATCAGGCTATTTTCTGGAGAAGGTTTCCAAATACCAGAAAAAGCCGGTGTTTTATTTTACACTATGTTCAGTTAGATGGATTAATGTCCTGTTTCTTCTGCCATATTAACCAAGAAAGGTAAATTGTAATTTCAGCACAAAGCTATTTGTTTCACTCATCCACTACAAGAACAGCCATTGTCGTTTTATATCACAAAGGAAACATAATCTTCCTATCAACATATTTCTTTAATGTAATACGGCATCTCCTAGGCAGGCAGATCACGTATTCTGTGTCTTGCTTTACAGCCTAATTTTGCCAAATCTTAATTCAGACAAATTTGATTATTCCTTATATCTCTGGGTTTTCAACCTGTACAATCTATGTCTCTTACAAAGATGTCTATATATATTCATGGGTTTCCATTATGCATTTTTAATTTTTTTTTAAATCATCATATCAAATGATGTACTATACAGGCCCGTCCATCTCGCGATAATATCATTCATACCAAAATTTTCAATCAATATGTTTTTGTGAAGGATTTTTTTTTTTAATCTGAAAACTAAGAATAAACATGTCAATCTCCCCTTCATCTTTTTCCTCTTTTTTTTTCACTTTCTAGGGAACACCCCATTGGTGACAAGAGCTTCCAAACTTACATCAGGCAACAGTCAGAAATCTCAGCTCATTCCATCTGAAGTCTGAAAAAAGTTATTCGATGGTGTAGCTGAAGGACTGAAGAAAGAGAAAAGCCACCTGTAGCAAAATGTACATATCAAATGTCAAGCTGACTGAGGCTTGCTAAGTGCTTTCTCTCTCTCCAAGAACTTTTACAATTGTTGCTATGCACTTTATTCATCTGGTGTTAACAGATGACGGAACTCTGCCTTCTAGGTGGTTTTCATCATATGTGTTGTTCTGCATTCTTAAAAGTGTTGCTCTGGTTTCTTGGAATCTAGCGATCAGTTCAATGATCAAAGCCTGTGGACTTCATATTGACAACTTCCACACTCCTTTTACATGGCTGAGAGCCTTTTTCTAGATTTCTAATTTTTGATGGCTGATTAGGAGCTATTTTGCATTATGCCACAGAGCAATTAGGAAAAGCTTTGCAGCATTTGCTTTTTAATGAAGCAAAGCCCAGTTGGTTATAGTTGTAATCTCCCCTCACTGGAGCTTGCCTTGACCCTAAGAAGATTGAACAACAGGGTATTTTGTTAGCATTAGGAACATTTTATTGGTTTAAGGAGAACTGGCTTCTAAAAAGAAAGTCTACTATTTAATGGTACTCCCTGTAATTTTTTGATACAGAGTTGTTTGCACTAAGGCAATCAATTTCTATTTTTTTCCTATAAATGTAAAATGTTGTAAACCTGAATAAATACATATTCAAACAACTTAAGTATGTATGCTACAAGAATGCTCATAGAATAATTGCAAAAACAATGATTTGATTATCAGAATTAATGATTTTCTACTATTTAAGGGCCGTTTCAAATGCAATACATTTCTTACATCTGTAATATTTCCATGTAAGAAATAAAACCAACTATAAGCAATTTCTCAATGAGTGAAGTGAGCACACACTTCTTTTTTGATGACATTTACAGATAAAATTAGAGATAAAATTAATCAGTGAAAGGTTGACTTACTTAATAAGTTGTACTATAGGTGACCTCACCAGGTTCTTCCTCAGGGAATTTGAAAGCAAAGAATGGCTATAGTCTCTGATAGAAAAAGCTATTTCTTTTCTAGCGAGGTTGATTGAAACATATTAAAACATTTCAGCAAGGAATGGAAACAGATTTTTTTTACAACATGGTATGCACAACCTATGCAGAAGTATTATTGATGTAGGAAAACAACATTCCATATGAAACAGATAAGGCAGAGCTGTAATATAATATTAACTCTTTATGCTCCCTTAAAGTTGCAAGATAAGGTGTTAGCAGCAAGAAATCAGTAAAGAGATCTTAACAGAAAGTTATGGAAACTTTATACTGAATGTTGCATGAGGCCGAAGTTCCTGTTCTCCTTGCACTACCTGATTGTTATGTATAAGCATTTAAACAAGTATTTCAAGAGCTGTGAGATAATGCAGCTTCAAGGATAAAAAATATGTTTAGTTTGGGTTGTTTTCATCACATTAATATACAGTTGTACTTTGTTAATATGTTATGAGTAGGTGCAGAGCATAAGATTAAAAAAAATGACAACCACACAATCACAATTTTGACCTTTTGACATCGCTTCTCCACAGATTCCCCTGAATAGATGAAATGGAATGTGCAGCATACCTCATGAATACAAATAAATATTGTTGTGGGGGGTTGGTGTGTGTGTGTATGTGTGTGTGTGCACGCTATAAAATTATAAAATGGTTTGGATCCAGGTCAAGTTAGTTGCACTTTAAGTCCCACTGATAGCTAGAACATTTGTTATGACCATCATAACCCTTGTATATTTCAGTTAATCTAGATATGACTAACTATCTGGATCCAACCTAATAATAGTTGATTGGTTATGTCATAGCTTTTCTAAGAGTGATTCACTGCATGTTGGGCTTTGACAAAAGTCAACATAATGCGATGTAAATTATAGGCTAAATGAGACTACTCTTGGACCACAATTAATGAACATTCAACTTGATGCAAAACTTCTTTAGATTCTAATATTAAAAGTGATGTCTGCAAAACCAGCCCCACCTGGTCAAATCCATACAAAAAAGAAAATGACAAATCTTGTATGCAGCATCTATTTCTAATGAGTCTTGTTGTTCGCATTAGGCTACATTAGGAAACTACAAGGTGAAAATTTATGTCCTATCAATTGCCAATAGAAGTGCTCGGGGAAAGTGGCACCATGTGCTCTGAACTGCCATTTGAAACTGCCAGGTTTTTTAAAAAAGAAATGTATTTGTAACTTAATAGTCTTTTGACAAAATACTAATGACCTGCAATGTGTGTTCTACTTGCCAATTAAAAAGTGTTTTATTTCTGAAAAGCGTATGTGTGTTCATTACAAACTCAATATTGATGAACTTTTTAAAGGGTGAACGCTGAATCTTCAGCTAGGTACACACAGTGGCTACAGCAACATTTCATCAAGAAGCTTTGCATTCCAGGCTTTATTTGCTTGATCAGTCAATCAACTGCAATAGCCATCAATTCTTATTCACTTTGGAGAAAGTCTGCTTTTGTTTTCAAACAACAGAGCAGGGGAGAAGCAGTATTGCTTTATCAATGAAATTTAGTGTTAATTGGTTCAGTTATAAACAAAACAATCCCAGTTTTTTAAAAAAGTTATATTTGTTCAGAAGTAATTCTTTAATAATTTTTTTGGTCTTTTAAAGACTCCATAATCCTTTGTATCAAGGTAAAGTCAGGGCAGCTGAATGGAGCTGACTGATTACTGGCTGGATGCCCTTCCTGTCACCAAGGCAGAGTACACAGCAGACATAGTCTAATTGTGCCCAGAGAGAGAAATATCTGCCTCTACTGAGGATTGAACTCACAGCCTCCTGATTGTGAGGCGAGAGCTCCACCTCTAGGCCACTGCACCACTCTTAATTCTTTAATAATGTAAGGAAGAAAATATGAAATAATGCATCTTAAGAATCTGCCATCAAATTTGTAAATATAAGTACTCTCAACTTACAACCAGTTTAGCAACCAAAGTTACAAGGCATTGAAAAAAGTGATTTATGATCGATCCTCACACTTTTTGGCCTTCACAGCATGATCACCACCTCATGATCACTGCCACATGATCAAAATTGGGACACTTGGCAACTGGCATGTATTTATAATGGTTGCAACATCCTGGGTCATGTGATTACCATTTGTGACCTTCCTAGCTGACTCCCGAGAAGTAAAGTCCATGGCGGAAGCTGAATTCGCTTAATAACTGACATTCACTTAACAACTGCAGAGATTGGCTTAACAACCATGGCAAAAAAGGTCATAAATTCACTTAATAACTGCTTTGCTTAGCAATGGAAATTTTATAGTCATAAGTCAAAGTCAAAGTAATCAAATAAGTGTTCAACTTCCAGTATCTTAAAACCCCCACACACAAATACAATAGAAGATCATCTAAATTTAATCTGCGAAACAGTTATAGACATACAATCAATTAAATTATTTGATAGTCCATTTTTGGATTAAATGAAAACAATTCAGTATAAAATTTAGTCAACCTAATTAAAAGGCTTGACTTTACTTAATTCATTGTTCGATTGTTAAGTGAAAAATAAGAAAGGAATATGAAAATAAAGTGCTATTTCACCTACCCATGTTCATAGCTTAACATCACAGATGTAATTATGTAAAGAACTTTTTGGAGATGGAAAAGTGTATGTGTTTCCTTTTCAATTTTTTTGTTGCATTATTTCCAGTTGACTTGTCTTGTGACAGATTTACTTGCATCTTTTGTTTTCTTTTGTTTCCTTTTCTCCATTTTCTCCCTAGTATTTCCTCCTTTTTAAAAAGAAATATGGTCTTTCTGTATCAGGAGCTGTATTTTGAATGGTATATTTTGTAGAGTAATGGAAAAGTAAAAGAATTTAATGACAAAGCCCAAAATTATGTAGATGGTTTAAATTGTATTTTAAAAAATCAGTAATGGTTAGCAATGATAAGTATTTAACTGAATGCCAAAATCCTCCAGTATAAATTTATTCTGTTATGCTTTTATTTTATTCTGTTAGTTCTTTGTCATTAAATATGAGTAATACTCATTTCCTGAATCACTACATCATACCAGCTATATTTTTTAAAGCTGCTTCAAATTTTAATATCTAAAGTAAAATCCTAAATTGAGTACATACCAGATTTAGAAGAATCTTCAAGCTGAGCAGAGTTGGTGACTGTGGCAATTGTTTTAGTCTCTTTTATGATGTCATAGAAACTTTGCAACAATTCAGTGTGAATAAAAGCCACATGTTTTTAAGGCACATTAATGAAATACATAACTTAAACAGGACTTTATTTGTATTCCATGATCATTTAACATGAAGAATCAAAAGATGCCAAAGGCTATAGCTGCAGCACACAGGAAACGACTCCAAGGTGGGACTTTTGCAGCTAAGCTATCCCCAGGCACACACCGAGTTGCAGAAATTTCTGATCTTCATAGATGTAAGAATGTCAGACTCGGCAGTCATGCACTGAAGCCTGAACTAGCTGATCTGATTGAAAAGACATTGCAAAAAGCAGGTAAGAAACTTAGAAATCATATCATTGAACAACATTTGAGAAAGAATATTTGTGACAGTTTGTCACAGTTCTGCTTGTCTGTTTAAACCTCACCTCCATGAAGCTTTAATCTTAATGAGGAAAAAAAAGGCTTTACATATCCAGCGAGACAGTTTGGAAAGGAGAGGAAAAAAAGCCCATACACTGTGCTATGATAAGTATAATTAATTGAAAAATTAGTTGCAACAAGTAACAAGTGTCTATGAAGATACTCAGTCATCCAGGTCTTGTTTGTCCCAAAGGTGCTGAAAGAGAGCAGTTCTCTGCCTTTTGCTACAAGGCCCGGTCCCACTGCACTTACGGATGCAAAGAGGATGTAAAACGTTAAAAAAAGCTTGCCATCTGTTGGAAAA
>BHFT01069056.1:0-12078 GCA_004320025.1 Laticauda laticaudata
TCATGTGTATTTGGACTACCAGTGGGCTGCCCTGGCTTATAATCCGTTACGCGCAGCGCGTGACGTGTGGCCGGGCAGGTTTCTCCCTAGCTCAAGTCTCACCAGCCTGGCCAACGTAATCCTACAATCAGTTAAAATAATAATACATCTTTCCTGACAGAAACAGTCACTTGGTCTTTCCGCCCTCCAAAACCAGTAGCTCTGCATCATTAATCCCATTTATGGCAACTTACCTCACTGGGCTCACCACAGCTGCGCGAAGGGCAAGATATTATCGCTCTTTATTGGGGCATAAAGCTGTATGATCTGAAGAGGTCGAACAACTTTTACCTTCTCCCGAACACCTGCACTAGAACTGGCTTACTCTGTCTTTTGACAACTCTAAACACCCCAAAACCTATTTTTCAGACAGAGAATCCCTACGCTAAGATCCTTCGGCACTTCTCGCTGCCGAACGAAGAGCTCTTTCAAGATACGTCACATTAAGCCACATCTGAAGAACACTCGACGCTTTGTGAGCGGCAGGAGATTTATTTGCCCCCAATAGATCGCTCAGCAGCACATATTAGTATGTGCCAATCGTTGAAACTTGCCGTCCGTCGAACGATACTAACATCACCCCGTTACTAATTCTACACCTATGTTCTGCAAAACCTTTCAGCTAGTGTTCCTCTCAGATGATATGCCTGACTGTTCTCCCCCTTCTTTTATAAATACCCAGTCCAAGATTAACCCGCCGTGACGTACAATCATTACCAGGAAGTTCCCTTTGACTGTGATCAGCTGGGAAGAAAATGGCCCAAAAGGAAAGCACACCAGCCAGGCCACCCAAGGTTCCTTAGTAAAAAGCCCAAGGCAGTGCCTCGTGTCGCATTTCCCATCAATTTATAGAGCTGGGTCTATGTCAAGACAATCTTCTGGAAACAGGAGGAGACACAGCTCTTTGACTCCTTTTGTTGCCACTTCCACAACCAGAAAGGGCCCAAATCATAAAGTGTCTGGATGCAGTTAATTCAAGCTCTGGGTCTTCACAACCTGATAACGGATTTCCCTTGATCTCCAGGGAGTCTATACTGATTTAACCAACGGAAGCTCCTGGTGCTCTCTCATTCAGAATGTCTAATTCGTAAATTTGAAGATGCCCAAGAGCTACTTCAACTCCGTCGTGTTGAATGCTGACTGAAGTACTTGCTAGCTAAGCAACCGAATTATCGCCACAAGTACGAACTGGAGTGCGCTTAGAGCCTACAAGCGCCGATGAACAAGGCTTACCTGCCCCTTCCTCCTTCCCTGCCTCCTAAGAATGCCTTTTTGCCTCCTGGACACTTAACAAATGGCAGTGTATCTTTTCAGATCCGAAAGTGTCGCTCGTGGAAAAAATTAAATCAAACAGAAATAACTATAAATCATGGCCAAAAAAAAAACCTACACTTAAGTGTCTTTCACGGAACCAAGATGTTGGGGGAAAGGTGAGTGTACCACAGAATTCGCCAACTATATTTCAGCTCAATTTGATGTGTCCTGCTTCAGGAGACCTGTAGCAATGCCAATAAGATTTATCCCTTACAGGGTTTTATGCGTCTTTATCCTTGGCCGCCACCAGACAAATCTATTCGCACAGGAAGGCCTAAGGGTCGGTCTAGCTTGCTTGCGTATTCTTCTGCTTGGAAGTGGAGACAATGGAGCATGGCTCCCTGATTGGCTCTTTAGCTATGGCATCCTAAATTAAGAGAGGATGGCAGGTCAACTGGATTTAGTGTTCAACATTTATCTATCCCCGACGAATAAGGCCAAGCTGATACTAAGGTTCAATGGCATGCTGGTGAGAATTACATACTGATATGGAGAAACTACGATTCCCAGCGCTGTACATCCTTATAGGGGGTGTACTTTAACGCGCCAAATTGGAATCCTAAGTTCCCCCATCGATGAGGTCACAGATTCTATCCCGGGTGAAGGAAACTTCTTTTTGTTCTCCACAAAAGCCATTAGGACATACTTAATTCAGCTCAGTGCATTCAAGAATGACAATTATCTAACAAATTATTTGCATGGCATTCGGTGATAGCCCGCCTTTAGCAGCCCAACACAATATAAAATAATCTTAATGGTGACGTACCCCAAGGTGATCTTTGCCTCGAATGAGTTTACTTTTAAGTTCCTCACATGACATGTAGTCGTTATGATTGTGCTCAGTATCCCAGCTCTTAGAAAGGCAGTGCCAGATGCCTTCGAGAGCGACCACTACCCCCTGGTTACAATCATGGTTTCCTCAAATAATACATATTTCCACACTCAGGGGTCCCCAGATATTAGATCCCTATGTGGCCTCATATACAAGGAGGATCAAATGGTCTTCTAATACTGAAAGAAAAGTTCACTCCTTTCTATATCTCTGGATTATCTCGCAGTTATATACAATTCAGGCCCTAAACAGAAGTAGTGGCCCAGGGACAATCTCGGCCTTGAATCACTAATAATAGTGTTCATGAATGGGAGCTAGGAGCCCATCCATAGGCTGAGTGGATCCATATTCATTCAATGAAGTGAATTCTTGGTTTGACAATAGAGTGTCTGAGGGCTCATAGGAAACCTGAATTAATTGGGTTTAACCTGCTCTTATTTAATCGGGGGGATTAAATGTGGCCACCAGAGGACTACTATCACTGTGAAGCGGAAGTATACAGACGAATTGCGGAAGAAGAAAGAAAGTTAACAGAGGAGAAAGAAGTGGGAGTCTACTTCTCCTTCTCATCCAGGCAGAAGAACACTCGATGTATTTTAGGTAAAATTGTTGCAGCTTCCTTGCCGGGTCATCGAAGAACTCCTTCTCTGCTGTATTTCCAGCAGAGATTGGGGAAAACCATTTCTTGGCAATTTCAGGCACTCAACAAGTGTCAAACGTGCTATGTGGCCACAGCTGCCGGTCCTGGCAGTTCCTGACTGCAACCTGTGCTCATGCTGAGTTACTGAGCTTAATCTCTTGAACTCAAGTCAGCAAAGTCCCCTGGCCCTGAATGCATATACCCCTGATCTGCATGAAATCCAATTCCGACATGGTGCGACTCCTCTTTTAGCAAGACTCTTCACTGCATATTCCAATTACCTCTGCAGGTATCGTCTATCTCCTGGAGAACTTAAGAATTATTGTTTCCGGTTTTTACTACGAGGAATTAATAGGAAAACAATACAGTCTGACTATCACCTATAAGCCTGCTTCTCCATCATGGAAAATTGTATGCAAATATTATCCAATGTAGATCTCCATCACTGGGGTTGAGGAGTCCAATATTATTGGTGCTGAACAGATTGGGTTTTTAAAGGCGTTGGGCTGTCCATGCTGGACCACTGCTTCTGTCTTAGCGCACCTGATCGATAAATGATACTACCATTGACCAGTGGGCAAAACTTATTTTACTGCTTTTATTGACCTAATAGTCGCTCAGCCCCTAGGGATCACAGTCCCTAGGGCGACTGTTGACAGTACTCAGGTAGCTTGCCTCTCTTCGTGATTGTGGTCAAAACTGCTCATAAATATCGTCACTCTATCATAGATGTCTTCTGTTCTCTAATTAGAATGCTTGTTACAATCCCAACTCTCAGTCCAGGTCAGGTGTGGTCTGCAGGGAGAACTTTCAATCCGTATCATCGATTAAGAACGGAAATAAGGCAGTGGTGTGCTATTTCTGGATCTCTCCTCTTTGTTTTAATTTATTCTGAATCTGACTTGGCCTTTCACATTGGACGTATTTGAGTGCTTTACTACCCCCAAAGCTGATCAACTATTGAAAGATCCTGCGTTCTCCTTTAGGCTGACAGTGTGTGGCCCGCCTTTCATTGTCAAGGCCAGGTCTGAAAAAGATTTGCTTTCTGGCATCTTGGTGCTTTACTGTGCTGAGAACCATTTGTCCCATTAATTATGACAAATCCAAGAGTATTGGTGTTCTAGAGCCAGAGGTCCCCAACACTGGCCCGGACGGTCCTGGTCCAGTGGCATCAATTTTGTACCATGGCCGCAAAAGAAGAATAATCGTGAATTAAATATATATAAAATATTTTTTAGAAAGAAATAGGTAAAGAAGCCCTTAACTATTTGGGGAAGAATTGAATTTTGCCGGTTTCCTTGAAAAAAGAGTTCCTGCGTGAAATGGGCCCTGTACAAAAAGGATTGCAGGAACCATTGCTCCTAGAGCCTGGCAAATTGTATAACTTGGGCTATCAATGGTAATGCATGTAAGCAGGTTTTCCATTTAGAGTATGTTAGGTATCAATTTCAGTAACACTGGTGGCTTGGACTAGACATCGACCCAGGTACTGAGTTCAGCCTCCTGTAGGCACCAGCATAGTTAGTTAAGATTTTTTATACCCCAAGGAGGCCAGTTTAGTGTCCTTGCTGCTCTGCATATTTTGTACAAAGCCCAAAACTTTGGCTCCAAACTCTTTATGGAATTCGCCATGATGGATATGGGGCTTCTAAGGATTGTATGAAGAACCAGGTGTCTTTCGTAGAAAAACTTCTGGGTCGTCCTCCTTGTGTGGTTTGTGCTGATATACCTGGAACTGGGCACTCAATTCCAGTCGAATGATTTGGCGGGAATAACACTTTAAATGGTGTTTTGGTTTGCTGTTTCTGGCAGTTCCTGGGAGCTACATTCTCGCCTGGGCATTTGCTAGAACTCTTCATATTTTCTCATTGGGAGAGGGAGCTGATGAAGAAATGTATACCTTGCTAGGTTATACGGGGAAATGCGCTAGGAGATTTATGGCCTTTAAAGGACGCCCAAGTTTAGGGTAGTCCCAACGTCTATGTGCATTACTTGAATATCTACAAGCCAGAACTAACAAAACTTGCTCCCCTCTGATCTTTAGCCGAATTTTAATAATTACGGGACTGAGGATGGCTTTCTATTTTATACACCTCTAACCATTGCCAAGTACAGAAGAGCTTTCTCCCTAGCTTGCATAATGTCTTGCCCTCAGCATTACTGCATGGGAGATTTTAATAGCTCCCGATTAAGGAGCAGCTATGTTCCTTGTACAGAGCTGAGATTGAAACCATTGTTAGCATATCCTTTTATATTGCGCCTTTGTATAACACAGGCAGAATCTAGTTACTGTCTCTCTTGAAACAGACCCGTTCATGACCAATGTTATAATTTGGTCTTCTATGTCCTCTTAGTGGATGGGCTCCTCATACATCACTGTCTCAGGTTTTCCAATTTTTATTTAAGAGCTGTATACCATCAGAGGAGACATACGCCTGTAAGTTCCCCTTAGTCACAATTTTTGGCGACCAATTTGCTTCATGAATTAATTTATCATCAATATTCTTCTTTTGTTGTACTTGTGTTTTGGTCTCGTGACCGCAGAATAAAGATATTATTATGCTAACTTTGTATCATACATTGTTCTATCAACATCAACTGGACATTTCTTTGCTAGATCTACGTCCTCCATATCTGTTTCTCTCATGAGATATATGTAGTATGCTGCTATCTGTATATTTCCCTGTTTACCATTAATCTATACTCTTACTATAAATCAATATCTTTTTCCTTGTATCTCAATTTCTGCCATGGTATATTTACATATTTACATTTCCCTCATTCTTTTCCTATATTGCCATTTTTTGTTTATTTCTAACCACTCATACCAGGCATTCCAGGCCTGTAATAAATCTGAATCTTCTTCTGTGCTTTTATTTCATTGTTGCCGCAATCCCTATCCATCTCAATACATCTATTATTATTTTTATAACATACCTTCGGTGGAAACCCTTTTTTCCTTCCAGAGTTGTGCGTACGAGATCCTTGCGCTGTAGTATGTGTAACGACATATCTATCTGTTTTATTGCATTTTGTGCTTATTATACCCTAATTAAAAAAGTTTCTTGGATTAATTTCAATTTTTGGTTTGCTGATTTCTTCCATCCACTTGTCTGATTGCATTCCAAATATTTTTCACTTCCTGGCATTCCACCAGGTATGAAAAATAAGTGGCCTTTTTCTTTTCCACATTTCCAACAATTTGGGATCTGAGTTAAACATTTTTGCCAATCTAGCAGGAGGAAGGTGCCATCTGTAGAAACATTTTGTATTGATTTCCTTGTAATGCTGTGGATGTAATTAGTTTCTAATTTGATCCCCACATTCTCTTCCAATTTTTCAGGTCTATATTTGGCCAACCTTTTCACCCGTACCACCATCGTCTCTAATGACACCTCCGTTTTGTTTTAAAATCTAGTAGGATTATCATATTCTTGGAATATTTTTCTTTTTCCATTTCTTTTTTAGCTAATTATGTTTTTCAAGCGAAAACCCAAATTGTTTCTTTTGTCCTTCGATATCTTCACCTGAATTTGCATGTATGGCCACCAATCTATCTTTATATTTTGTTGCTGTAATCTGTCTCATTTTTTAATCTTCCTTGTGTGTCTATAGGTGCTTTGTAATTCCTCTGTTTCCTAGATCCATTGCTTTGGGAGATTTGTGCTTCCATAATTGACCAGCCAGTGCAGGTATTTTAGTATAATGATTCTTTTAATCTTGTTCCATGTCCAAAATTGATGAATCTTCATAATCTGCATCTCTAAGCATGTCTGTTTAATTTCCCATAGGAAACTGATGCCACCCTCTCTGCAAGTCGTGAGCCCTCTATCACAATATCTTCATTTTCCAGTTTGATCCAGTTTTAATCATACCATAGGCACAGCCTGATAATACATTTCCCAGTCGGGAGTTCAATAAGCCACCCCTTTCTCTTTCGTCCTGTAACAATTTCATTTTTTATGCCTAGCTTTTTTCCCATCCCAAACAAATTTACTTATTATTCGATCTAATTCTCTAAAAAAGGTTTTATCCAATCTTAATGGTACAGTTTGAAAAAGATATAGCATTTTTGGTAGGGTAGACATTTTAATTGCCGCAATTTTCCCCAGTAGTGATAGCTGTTAATTTCCCCCACATTTCCAATTCTTTTTTGATTTGTATTATTAATTTGTCATACCTATACTAATGAATAGATGGAATTCCTGTGAAGAAGTTTAGAGATTTGGTTTCTACCTCTTCTTTGTAGAGATTGGCCACAATGGGGGACACAGTTGAACCCATGGTGCAGCTATGCTTTTGTCTGTAGAAATCTTCATTGTATTTAAAATAGGATCAAGCAGAGGTCCAGCATGGCACATATATGGTTTGGGCTGATTTTGGTTCTGCTACCCAAGATGCTGTCTTGTAGCAGTTGTTTTTTCACAACCATGACAGCTTTGGTTGTTGAAATGTGTTCACCAGCAGCCAGTGTGGACAGCAGAGGTATCAGACAGTAAGGATGAAAGGGAACCAGTCAGGGAGTCTGGCAAGGACTTGGACAAGGGTCCTTGGATGAGGCCGGGACCATCTGAGAGAGGGGTGCTGCCTTTGTCTGGCAGCAGCGAAGCAGAGGATCCCGGGAGCCTGTTCCCAGTGTGCATGTGCACAGAGCTGCTAGAAGGGGAGAGCAACTGAAGCAGAAGGGGCAACTCAGGAGTAAGGCTGGGAGGAGATTGCCTCTCCCATAATGGATAAAAGTCAGTCCTCAATAACAAAGAGCTTTGCAGGAAAGATTAGTTTTGACTGGGAATGCAAGCAATTCCCAGTGTTGCATTAAAGTAGGTTTTACTTTTAAAATCAATTTGTGTTTTATTAAGTTTGATGAAGCCTTCATCAGCTGAAGAGGGAAGTCACATCATAGGAAATCTGGGTCCAGTTTTAGTTTTCATTCTCACATCTCTCGTATCTCTGGACTTCATAATCTCTTGTCCTTAATAGCCTGCTCCTTCTTTCTCCCTTTAACACCACTTTCATACCCTACCTAGAATCAGTTCTAAATTTCTTTACAGAGATGAAGTCAAAGGAATGGATTGTCTAGAAACACCGATCTGAGAATGGAATAGCGAAGGTAATAAGTAATAGCTGTGTCAGCTGGTGCTCCATTCAAAATCCAAGAAAGAAATACTTAGACTCTCTTAATTAGAGAAAAGATATCTTTTNTTCCAGTTAAAAGTTGTGAATGTCATCATGTGGACATCTTCAGGTGCAGATGAGGCTTCTGTCCATTGACCTTGGCATATTTTGATAAAGATTTGCAGCTGTGCAGAGAATAGAAAGCTAAGCAAGAAATAGAAACCTAAGCAAGAATGTACTCTCCCCCCTCCTCAGTTTATACAGTAATAATTTGCAACACCTCCAGCTCACTTCCCATACTTTCTCCCCCTCCTCCCCCCGTTACTTATGGCAGCCAAAAGATGCAGAGCAAAGAAAGAAAATCTTGAAGGTTGATAAGCTATGACATTTTATTTCTGGTTGATGGATAAACACACTGTAAGCATTATTATAACATATCCTGAAAAACTGTTCTTTAAGTAAAAGTGAGTCCTTTTTTTTCCTCCAAATTGATACAATAGCAAATACCAGATTTTAGCATTTTTCAAATCATTAGTAATGTTCCATAAGGTATAGAATAGAAAAAAAAATGGGAAACACACCAAGCTTTATTTCTTAATCAGGGTTCTGGGAATTTTTTAAAAACAGATTTTATGATCTGAAAAAGTTAAAATTCCTGCCATATTTCTTTATGGATTGTGATTTATAAGCATTACAATAAAAATTGTTATTATATAGAAGAACGAGATAACTCCTGTTATTTCAGCTTGACACTGTCTCATTTTCTCCTCCTCTTCTTCTTGGTACTATGTGGAAGAGCTTCTTCTGGATTTGATGGCATCTGCACTAGGAATGGACCTTGTACTCTAGGTCCAAGGCTCCATAGCTCAGGAAGACTGGGCAGGGAATAAAAATAGCAACCTGATGGAAATGTGTAAATGCATGTGATAGGAAAGAAAAAGTCAGGTAAAAAATAAAAATGTGACAATGATTATAGAACCAGTCAGGCAGTACTCAGGTCCAGAGGAAAATTGCTAGGTTCTTCTACATATATTACAGTGCCACTGCCTGTTTAAAATGGACACCAACTGTAAAGTTGACATTTTTTGCCAATTTTGCCACAGCAATGTCCTCAACTTTGTTCCTATTTTTAGGGCTTTATACATCAGCGATGAAAATCCAACCCTACATTTTTAGGAGATTTGAAACATGCTCTTTCTAATGAGAATGATTTAATAGTTTCCAAAAGATCTTTTTTTTCCTAAAGGTGAGCTAAAAATACCCTATTTTTGGCACTTTTACAAAAAACATCAATTTTACACTTAATTTGTAAACTAGGGGAATGAAATTTTATATTTGAAAACCTTGTGTTGCTAAGTTGTTACGTGAAAGTTTCACATTTATCATACCTTTCCTTCCAGAGATACAAAAAACCAAACTTTTACCTTGTTTCAAGCCACAATATTTTCAGCCAAATTATCTAGATGTATATCACTCATGGGAATGTTTTTATTATTTTGTTTAATAGAGCACAAAAAGTTGTACAATATGGCCAAGTTTTATTTCTCTCAACAAAATATTGCCAGAGATATTATGTCTCAAAGTTGCTGAAATCTCGGAGTCATACTGTAAAAGGCTGTGGTATGGAGTCAGACAAATGACTATATCTCTGCAAGTATTGCATCAGCAAATGTAACACTTTACATGTTTGTGTGTATGTTCACACAAAATTTTATCAAAATCCATGATGGTCGAGCGGGGGTTTTCTGAAATCAGACCACTTGACATATAATGATCCAATTTAACCCCCACTCCTTTAAACTCAAACTAACCACTACTGACCTCACTCCATTCCTGAGAGTTCTGTAAGGGGCATGCATAAGTGCACCATCGTATCTACCCTCCCTGTCCTATTGTCCCATTTATTCATACCTATTTCCTGTATTCTTACTCATGTTTATATTTATATCTATTACCTTGTAAGTGATTGACAAGTCGAATAAATAAATAAATGATTAAAAAATTATATTGGGAAATGCTGGATTATATTCTAGAAATTGCTCACAAACTGGATAAAGGCAAAATAGCCTAAAGAAAGGTGAGTGTAATCAATAGATTAACTGAGGTTAACCCCATAAAATCAACTAGGAGAAACATTTATCAGGATGTAAATAAATTATGCCTCATAAAAAATACTGGCTGAAAGTTTCTAGTTGCTTTTCTATTTTGATATATAGTTTTAGATTTTCAGACCCTGAGCTATATCCTTGCTTGTAATAAAAGAAAATGAACTTTATAAAAGTAATGAAAGACTACATGCATGAAGTCAATTTAAAATGGAACCAGCCATACCTCAATAGTAAAATGATTAGTTTACATTAAGTGATAAATCATATAGAAACATTTTACCCTTTTATTGGTAGGTAATTTCATTTATCAGAGCCAACTTGCAGACATATCATGACCCTAAAATCTAACTGGAGAAATTTTGAAATATAGACATAGTTTGGATAAGTGCAGCTGAATTTAGTCTATCCAAACAAAAAGAAAACCAAACTGAACCTCACTATTTGAAAAATATTTCCCATAATAAATTTTAAATCTAGTTTATGTAGTTAATACATAATATATAGGTTGGAACCAGATATCTGATCCTTTAGATTAAAAAAAAATCATGGAGATGAAAAAAGTTGTTCAATTTCACATTAATAAAAACTATTCTGTTTGAAAGTGCTGATAAACAATATGCAATGCAGGAGCACAAATTTTGAGAGTAAAAAGATAATCAGGATTCTTTAAACCAGGGGTCCTCAAACTTTTTAAATAGGGGGCAAATTCACAGTCCCTCAGACTGTTGGGGGCCAGGACCAGCTGGGTGGGTGTGGCTAGGTGGTCATGTGACTGTATGGGTGTGGCTAGATATGGCCAATTTAGTAGTCCATTTTGCCAATTTAGCAGTCCATTAAACAATACACACAAATTAAACTGTAATTTGTTTTGCTTTTGTTTGCATATTGCTCTTTTGATTGATTTTTCTTTTTACTAGATCATTTTTTAAGTTATTTAGGAGTCTAGTGGTCCATTTCAGGAAACTCAGCTTTGCAGCCCCAAGGAGCTTAGAATTAACAAGTAGAACAAACCAGGGAAGGCATTGCCTCTCCTTGTTTTGGGTGGGTGAGAAGCAAGTGATTCAGCCCAAGAGCTGGGCCTTAGAGAGGCAAAGGAGCAGATTTATGTCTACTCCAGAACCTGGAACCAGGCATCCTTCAGCAGCAACCTCCAGCATACTTGGGACTGTTCCCTGGCCAAGTCTCCCCAACCAGCATTGGCACCTTTTGTTTTCCCTCCACTGCTGCTCAGTGCCAGAACAGACAAGAAGGAAAAGGGGTGCTTCTCCTCTGGGCTTGATTCCTCTGCCCCCTTCCCAATAAATAGCTCCCTTGCCAAGATAACATTTCATTGTGGCTGAAGCAGCAACCACGAGTCCCAGGCAAGCCCTTTCTGGCACAAGGGCCTCCTCTGCCTTCCTGGGCTGAGCTAGATTACCATGTACAGTAGCCTGCCTGCTTAATTGGTGAGGGAAGGGAAAATGAGGAATTACTAGACTGGCTTGCCTTCCCAGAAAGCGCTGCCTCTCTCCCCCTCCCCCAATTTGGCTATTGAAATTAAATCTGACTTCCTCTCAGTCCTGCTCATGATCATGGAACCGATAGCCTCAATCTGAAACTTACAAAGAGGGACAGGGGAGTACAGGAGATGTGCTCACACATTCCAATTAAGAAAATTTAAATTGTAAAATGCTGCCTTTTCAGAATGCTGTGCCAAAACCCTTTTCTTGAGTGGGGAGGAGGAAATCCACCTTTATTGCAGGGCTCCTGCTCCCATGTAAGCCCATCCACAGCAGAGGCAACTCAGAGACAGAGGTTGGGGGAGGGGGTTCCTGCCATATTTTTTTGTGTGTGGGATGTTTTTTTTTTGTATGAATGATAAAAACAGTAGATCTACTGAAAACCTGTATGCATACTTAAATAAATGGAAATGTTTTTGTTACATTGCTGATTTAAGCAGAAACATAAGTATCAATGGTGTTCTGTATGCAAATAACCGGCTTCAAATAATACATTCTGATTGGCTACTTAGAACGAAAAGGGATTGGTTC
>BHFT01069057.1:0-10641 GCA_004320025.1 Laticauda laticaudata
CACACCCAGACTATAATAAATCCTTGGCGAAAACACTAATTACCAGAACACAACGCCTGGCAGATAAACAAATTATAAAGACTGAACTATGCACCATGGACTGAGAATGACAGGCCAATGGCTTCCAAAAACCAAAATCAAAAAAAGAAAAAAAACACCCACTTGATCCACAAAACACCAAGACATACAGAGGGACCTAGAGACCAAACAGACCTATAGGAACAGCTGTCTTGCCCTAATAAGAAGGTTACTACAGATAAAAGACAGTTTAATCTCACTACCACAGATACGAATCAATCCTCAAGACTGCATCTTCAAGAAACAGACAAATACACAAGAGACAAGCCGCTCGCTTTTGAGACCAAAGACCAAATGACGGGAAACTGCCTACGAGCAATCTAATATTACCATAATCTCCCAAATGCTCACCATGCCGGCTTCGAATCATTGGCGATACGTACCTAACTTTAGAAGACAATATAGTCCAGTCCTATAGATTGATCATCCACCATGATAATTCAGCATTACAATACTGACCAGTACCAAAAGTGGAACACTCACCCTCCTTCATAGTCCAACACATTGAAACCCACGGTCACACAACATCAATTTCTAATGGTAACCCAAGCCTGCAATATGGAAAAACCCTGCACTCACAACAGATCACTGAGAACCATAAAGATGAGAAGAAAAAGCACTGATAAAGCTTCAAGACTGTTTCACCTTTTGATCAATAGATAACGAATGCATAAAGTCAGCAGACTGTCATTCATATATGGGAACCTGCACTCTAAAATAGAACTGATCTCACACCACAAAACAACACCTGAGCTAAGAGACTCCTACTTGATGCCTCCAATTCAAACCCCGCCAACAGGCACCCAGAGTTAACCCTAGATGCTAATAGATAGACGTCTTCACACGCAGCCAACTCACTGACAGCCATACCAACACAGAAACAGAAGTGTCCAGCCAATCAAGCCACAAGACAGCACAGAAGAAACCAGAAAACACACATCAATCAACCTCCAAGTCAGTGAAACAGACACCAGCTCCTAGCCAATCAGAATGGACCAGCGCTGATTTGAAACACAAGCTGTTGAGACACACAATCCATAACAGAAGCCTGATGATGGCAAGATGAGATGATTCTGCTGAAACGTTGCTACAACTTTAACAGCACTACAATGACGTGGGATAATACCCGAGGGAAGCTAAACAGCGCGCACACACACACACACACACACACATATATATATATATAATTATATACAAAATAATTGTATAAATTGAAGGAATGTAGCTTTTTGCAACTTTCAGGAGTTTATATTCCTTTTCTGGATTTTTGATTGGAGGGCAACAAAATGAAGGATTTTTTTCAACCTAAATGTGTGTGTGTCAACATTGGGAGTAGTTTGCACAAATGTTGATATGAGAATAGGTGGAGTTACCATTCATATCAAGTTCGAACTGAAAGAGGCAAATCTGGATCAATATTGGCTTCCCCGATGCTCTGTCTCTTTTGAGGACCTATACTGGAATATTTTAAAATATTACCATTAAAGGAGATGAATATATAGATTTGACCTAAAGTTGCAGAATAAAGCAAAATATTATAATGTCAGTTATTTTTAAGGATATTTTTGAAAATTGTATGCAGAAATGTCAACAGAAACATCTGCCTCTGTGGAGAGACAGTCTAAATCAGTGGTCCCCAACTGGTGGTCCGTGAGAAAATTTTGGTGGGACACAGGGAAATCTCACCCCCAGAGCACCCCCAAAGCAATTAATCCAGGCTGCGCAGAAACACAAGGCTGCTCATCCCAAATGGCCTGTGGGAACCCTCCTTGCCCACTCATTCCTTACCCGGCGAACTTGTCTGCTAAGTTGCTATTTTTCCTTTTTCTGACCATCATCTCTTCTGCTGTGCTGGGAGATTTAGATTAGCTAGGAAGCAGGAAATGGTTGGATTTCTTGCTTTCAAGCTAAGCACAGCCAAACCTCCCTTAGGACTGAAGGTTTGCTTGCAAGCAAATTCAGTGCAGACTCATGGCAAGCATATTTGAGAGACTGAGCTAGCCAATGGCAGATAGATAGATCACTCAATGATTCTGTGAGCAACTCAATCTGCCTGCTTTGCCTGATTTTGGATAAAAGTTACTTTTTTTATAAAAAATTCAATATTTACATACATGGTGTGTTGTGAGTTAATTTTATGAGTTTGCTTGCAAACTAATTTTATGTGACAGACTGAGCTAGCCAATAGCAGATGGATAGATTTCTGAATGAATCTGTGATTCTGTGAGCAACTCAATCTGCCTGCCTGCTTTGCCTGATTTTGGGTAAAAGTTGTTCTTTTTTATAAAAAATTTAAAAATATTTTTAATATTTACATACAAGCCATGCCCAGCCAGTCACATGACCACCAAGCCATACCCACAAATTAGGCCACTCCCACATAACCAGTTAGTGATCCCTGGGATCTAAAATTATGAGTTTGGTGGTCCCTGAGGTCCAAAAGTTTGGCGACCCCTGGTCTAAAAGATGTTATTGAACAGGTTTTCTCTGACAAGATCAAGACTGGGTTGAAAGTGGATTTACAAATAACAGGCTACAAGAATGACATGAAAAAAGATCTTACACTAGACATGTAAGAGAAATTGTTCTGGTGAATAATGAGGAGGGATAATTTTCCTATATTGGATTTATAAGAAAGTCTTGTTGAAATTTTGGAGAATCTTAAAAAAACAAAGAAAAACAAAAATATATCAAATTCTACAGTGTTATTTGAATGGATTAAAGATTAAGATTTTAGAAGTAAAAGGAATATAAACTTGGTTTCTCTAAACAAAATTAAAATCTATATGTTGTCATCTCTGATAATCCTTAATGGGTCTTAGAACAGAATGACAAAGTTTTAAGGATTTGTTTATTGATAAGGAGACAGGACATGGAAAGTTTTCTTTTGTTGTATTTTTAGAGAAGGTGATAAGTTACTAAAATTTTGTGATGAAAGTGAGATGCCCCTTCATTATATAGCAATAGCAGTTAGACTTAAATATCACTTTACAGTGCTTTACAGCCCTCTTTAAGCAGTTTACAGAGTCAGCATATTGCCTCTAACAATGTGGGTCCTCATCTTATCGACCTTGGAAGGATGAAAGGCTGAGTCAACCTTGACCCTGGTGAGATATGAACTGCCAAATTGCAGTCAGCCGGCAGTCAGCAGAAGTAATACCGCACTCTAAGCACTACACCACCGTGGCTCATATGTTTTATTTTTCCTTATGACATTCATTTCTATTTCCTTTTTTTCTTTCTGTACCATCTATTCTTTCTTTTTATTCTTCTATCTTTCTTTTAGTTTGCCTATATTTAATATGTCTATTATTTTAGGATATTCATCACTGAATATAAAATATACAGATAAAAAACTTAAATGGGCCTTGTTTGTAGTTGGAAGTCACCCTCATTTTAACTGTGGGTATTCTATTTCATTTGCTCAGTTCTGGACATAAGTTATATAGTACAAAAACAGGCACATAACCACAACTTTTTCACCCTTGTTTTCTTCAAATGCTTTTAATAGATCAATATTGTCAACCAGCTCAAGATAATTTGAAGCAACCAGTACTGATAATTTTGTTTACAAATCAGAAGAAACATCAGATGTCTAAGCATTCCAAATTTAAATAAAGGTAATTTCAGTGATTCTCCTATTTTTGGTCCTGCTGAGAAAATTCAATTTTAAAAAAGCTGTTTTTTAGCTATTCAAGTTCTAAGTGACTTCTATGAATGTGCCTCCCTGATTAAATTCTATCTCTCATATTAGCATTATAATGGAAAAATACAGCAACATCATGTGATTCATGCTTAGTCTCTCTCTCTCTCTCTCTCTCATACACACACACACACACACACACACACACTTTTCATTTATTTTCAGCCCATTCTTATATTTCAATAATGAACAGGTTTTGTAGTTGCAAATTAGAAAATTAACCTATCTATCAGTAATCTGCTTTCAGGAGTTATTAATTTTAAATTTTACATTCAAGTTTTTAATCTCAGAAGGAGACATTAATTCAAACAAAACCATTTATGAAATAATAATTAAGACAATAAAACCATACAGTGAAAATGAGACATTCATGCAACTGAGGAGCTTAAAAACATTATAAATGTATTAGCAACTGGAACTTTTTAGTGGCGTGGCTGATGAAATTAAATATTTCATTAGTCAGCATTCAAATCAGTAGGAAACTTATTTGGATTTTTCTGGCCTGGAAATCCCACCAATAAGGTGCCAACAAACTCATCTTTATTTTTTGCAGCTGTACCCCTGGTTGCTACCGGAGACTGTCTTCATAACCATGCAAAGCTATTATTTTTAATATTAGTTTATTAAATTAAATCATAATTGAATAAATTATGACACAATATTATCACACAAGGAGGAAAGTCAAAACTATGCCAACAACTTTCTATTTTAATGGGCTGTGTGAACCAAGATGGACAGAGAGTGGTACATAGCTCCGCGTATCCATTGCTGGATAACTTGCTTAGCACTTTGAAATGGTCATTCTGAAATAAGAATTTATTGGAGTTAATAAGTTGCTTGCTTTTACTGTATTATCTTTTAAATTGTTCTAAGTCAACAAGTGGGAACTAATCAAGACCTCTTTTTAGAAGAACTACAGAGCCCTGGTCCATGAGCAATTTTTTTCAAAGTTTTAGTATCTGATATGATCAGATAAAACAACAATTTTCATTCAAGGCCTAAAAATGAATCAGGTAAAATAAAATCTTGGTAGTTAATTCAGTATACTGAATTACTTCACATTTTTCCACTTAACAGGTGATTGAGTTGGCCAATGTAATAAAGATTAGATTATTACAAAAAAAGAGTGGGTGGGTGTAATAAAATGCTATTCTGTCTACTTTTATCTTGAGGCTACTCTAAATCTTAAGGATGCTCTGGATTCCGTTACTCTGTCAGCAGAGCAGACTAGGGGTAATTGCCCCTCCTTTCCTCCTGTTTCATCCAAATTTATACTGCGAGGCAAGTCAACCTATAGCTTTGGGCTTTACCTTAAAATATTAAAATAGACCAATTTTCTCAGATTTTCTCCAAGTGTTAATAAAACAGAGCCCCTATTGGCATCTCATATATAAAAGCTCATATAACGACCAACTCTGCTTACAAGATAATTATTATTAAATCATTTTTTAATGACAACAGGGGTAACTATAACTCATCACTGAAAATTTGAAGTCTTCTTCTAGGAAACTGATGTGTATTCTGTTGACTTATCAGCCCAATGGAAATTAAAATAATTGAGTTATGAAGCTTTGATTAAACGTTTTAAAAGGAGCAAGAGAACTAGCTTCCATTTAGTTTTAATCATAGCTTCTAAAGTTATAGGTATAAACTTTCAGACTATGTTATTTTTATAATAACATAAAATGTAATGGTCTATATAACAACTAAACAGCAGACTAGTGGGAAAACTGCATGTTTTTGTGTGTCCATTTTACTGAAAAATAGTTGCTATTAATGTATTGAAAACAATCCCATTTCAACCAAAGGTCCTTATATGCCAACCCATTCTTCACAGATACAGGCATGTAGAGTCACTGCCTTATGTTGTGGTGCTGTGCATATTTTCTCACAGTTAAGTTCTAAGCTGTTGTGGCCATCATTTGTTTGAGATATATAAGTAACAAAAATTGGGACAAGCGCTACTTTTCTGTCTTTCTTTGCTGCCATCTGCTAGTTGACTAGATTTTTGCAGCAGCTGTATTTTGTGCAGTGTTACTTGGTCTAAAAGATGAATCCTCAAGAAGATTTTCATGTATTTGAAAGTATTTTAGGATTCATCGATCCATCCCCAAAAATGGAAAGGACTAACTATACCTGTTTTATCTATGTATTTTTTTTTTTTGCATTGAAGCCCATTGAAAAGGCTTTGGCCCCCTTTTTTTTCAAGCAAAATTTAGAATTAAGTTTTTCTGGTACAGTATTTTGGGTTACTTGATTTTCAACAACGATCAATATTCTTGCCTTGGGAGAGGGAAGGGTGGGCGGGAGAGAGAGGCATCAGATATAGATGTCAGCTAGCACCAAGCAATATTGTTCACTTAAGCAATAAACAAGTCATTGTTTCCTCCTCTGAGACATGTCACAGATCTCTCCAGGCAGAAACAAGACGGACATTAATATATTTTTGGCAGTCAGAGGCATTACTATGTTATCAGTAGCAAATCAAGGACATTCTAATCAACATAAGGGGGGAAAAGCTAACAGAATGTAGCTGCCAATTTGAGGGAGATAGATGATAGATAGATAGATAGATAGATAGATAGATAGATAGATAGATAGATAGATAGATAGATAGATAGATAGACAGATAGATATAGAGGGAGGGAGGGAGGGAGGGAGGGAGGGAGGGAGGGAGGGGGAGAGAGAGAGAGAGAGAGAGAGTGTTAGCTAGCTAGCTTACGGTCATGATATAATGTGAAGCCATAACAAAATGTTTAAGCTATGTATTTCTTTAGCTTATCGAAATCAATGAGAAAAACCCAGTATTTTCAAGAGAAATGGGTGTGATTTGAAATGGAAAACATTTGATTGAACTGTGCTTCTTGTTTTTTAGAAACTACAGCCTTACACAGCTTTTCATACATGGGTGACTGGTGGACACCATTGGAGGAAGTCACAATGGCCATGGAACACAGTAAATCATAAAATATTCAAGAACAGAAATGTCATCCCAATTGATTTCTACTACTCGTAATTTCATAGATGTACCTGTGTAGTTTTCTTTGCAGCAGAATAAAAGTCTTTTCTAGGATCTTTTTTGAGGCAGTGTAGACTTACTATATTATTTTATTAATAGTATAATTTGATTGTATTAGTAATAAAATACAATAAAGCCAATTGGCAGTTATTACTTTGCAATCAATTGCCCAAGCTATTCCAGAAAAGCCAATTTTTACCAACTTCTGGAAAGTCATGAGAATGAGAATATACGCCCTTCAGAGGCAAGCTGTTCTATAAAACGGAAACCATCACAAACAACAAATGGCAGACAGATGACAGTCTTCTAATCTCCTTGGTGGCAGTGAGAAAATGGTCCTCCATGGTTGCCAGACGTCTGATTGAGTATCTGAGACTCTGCTATGAGACAGTTGTGAGACAATTAACTTGGAAAAGAGATGACTTCTTGTGCTCTCTAAATGGAATTTTGATACAATTTGGTGTTGGTGAACATTTGTAGTCTCAAATTCCAGTTCTCTATTGTGATACACATCTGAAATGAACACTATTTAAGGTAATGTTACAATGTTGTTTCACCTAAATGAGAGGTGCGAAGAGTAACGGATGGATATCATAAAGCTATGTTTCCTTCAAGTTTATCACCTTCAAAGGTGTTCTTCAAATCCTATTTTGACATTTTCCATCTGAATTCTGAAGTTGGCCAGTTTGGCGGGAGGATCCTGAGATTTGATACATTTTACAATAAAATCTCCCTGGGGAAGTTCATGTGACACCAATCTAAAGCCCCTATCATACTGCACCAACGGATGCAAAGAGGATGTAAAACGGACAAAAAAGCTTGCCATCCGTTGGTTAATGCGATGTACTCACTGCCTCCGTTTGTGCTTCCTCTCTATCTGTCCCCAGCATCCGTTTATTGAACGTTGGGCCATCCGTCTCAAAAAGTTTTTGATGCGTGCTCAAAACTTTTGCGGCGGAAAATGTATCCAATTCGCCCATTCTGCATCTGTTCTCTAGGCAATCCGTTCTGCACCGTTACGCCATCCGTATATTGCTAGGCATCTGCTTGCGCATCCCACTGCAACTCCATCCGCTCACGGCGGAGAAGTGAAACGGATGCAGAACGGATTGAAGAACGGATGCATAGCGGAATGCAGCACGGAAACAAAGCATTTAAACGGAAAAAAAAACATTCGCAGAGGGACTTATCTCGGATATTAAGGTTGTCACGGATGCCTAGAGGATGCCGAAGGATGCCTAGGAGGAATGCAAAGGGACACCTATACTGCCTATAAAAAGGGGGAGCAACACATCTGGTATCTCACCTTTCAGAACCAGCAAGCGCCTGCGGTGCGGACCCTGCAGCCTTCATCTGCCTCTTCTCTTCCACTAGCCCATCAGTCATTCCACCGTGGAATCGTAACACGTCTTTTGCAGCCACCAATCCTTCTGCAACAGTGCGAAGCCACTACAGGCTCTGTGAACTCTACTACGGGAAAAGAAAAAGGGGCGGACCAAGAAGCGTCTGGGTGCGAAGATGGTTTGCCAGAAGAGCAGAGGAGGACTGTACAACAAGCTGATGGTGGAGCTCAGGAGCGAAGACACTTGGGCAATTCAGAACTTCAAATGAGGAGCCTCCAGCCATGTTTGATGAACTTGTGCAGCGGCTTGACACCCCAAGGTTGGACCAAGGCAAACACCAACTTCCGGCCCAGCCTGGAACCTGGGCTCAAGTGGCACCTCACTCTGCACCACCTGGCCTCAGGGACCTCCTACAGAGAGCAGTACAGGCTGGAGGGTGCCACCCAACACCATCAGCATTGGTGGTCAGAGAAGTGGTGTCAGGCCATCCATGCGAAGAATACGTGGAGGAGCTCCTCCAGGCCCACTCCACTGAAGAAGGATGGAAAGAAAGTTCAGAGCAGTGGTATCAGAAGTGGAACTTCCCCCACATCGTTTAGAGCCATAGATGGCAAGCCCGTAGGCCTGCAAAGCTCCAGCCAATCGGGGTTTCCACTTATATCAATTACAAGGGCTTCTTCAGCATCATCCTCTTCACCATGGTCCGATGGGGCCCCCCCCCCCCCCCCTTTTGGGACTACAAGTTCTGTACATCGATGCTTCGGCAACGCTCATCTTCAAGATCCCAGTTATAGCAACGCCAAGTCCACTCAAGGAGGAGCTGGAACGCAACCTCATCGTGGGCTTCCAGATCCAGAACCCTGCTGCCCAACGACAGCACAAGATTGCCCTACTTCATCGTGGGGGATGAGCGCCTTCTCCCTCACAAACTACTCATGAAGCCCTACACTTCCAGACTCTCACCCGTGAAGAGAGCGCATCTCTCACCTACGCGCTCGTCGGCAGGCGGGGTGGTGGAGAAACGCCTTTGCATCCCTGGCCAACAGGTTTTCCAGGTACTTCTCACCCACCATGCAGCAATCGCCCAGAGACGTGAGGAGGATCATGGAAGCGTGCTGCATCTGCAAATCTCATGCACACCCGCCTTACCCGGTCTTGCGAACAGGCCTCGGTGGACCTCCAACAAGGCAAATGGGGGACATGGAGAACTGGGGAATGAGAGGCAAGGCGAAACCTGATAGACACTCAGGATGTGAAAGGCCCCAACAGAAGCCTCACGTGAAAGGAAGAAGCAGCGCAACTCCTGAAACACTGGTGCAACTCCCCAGCATGGAGCAGTGGAGGTTTGGCAAGACAGGAGGGTAAGATGGCTTAATTGGAGCTTCCTTCAGCCTGTCAATCATCCACGGATGAGATTGTGCATGTATGTTGAGTGGCCCGACAAATTGAACAGGGCAATTTTTAATAAAGAGTTGTGTTTATGTTGACAGTGTGTGGATGATTGATTTATATTTGTTATTGATAATAAAGGGCCATATTGTGGCACCTGGGAGTGTAGACCATACAGTCCCACTATGCTTGCACTGGAGGTTTTATCTATCCACAGCTATTACCCATCCCAAAAGGTAATCCTGCCCATTCACAGCTAACTCAACCCATCCACTGCTATCTTAAAACCATCCCACAAGCATGCAAAGGCTTAAACCATTCTTAAAAAGTTTCCAGCAAGACTTATTAAAAAAAAGAATGAAGCAAGTGTGTGAATCAAAAAATAGACCTTTATTAACAACAGCCTATAAAGACAAAAAATGAGTCTCTGGCACTCCTCTTGGTCGCTCAGGTCTCAGGGGTGAAGGGTGCAGGTGCTGTGGAGGTGGCTGGTGTGGAGTGCTTGTCCATCAAGCTTCCTCCAGACAGCAGAAGCAGCAGAAGCCCAGCCCCAGAAGAGCGAGCGGCCGTGCTGCAGAAGCCCATGCAAGAACCAGAGTGAGGGCCAGGGGCCGGGATGGTAAGCCTGTCCCTCTTGCAAAGGGCTGGCAGCAGATGGCTGAGGCTTGCTGTGCTTCAGCATGGTTGTGGTTGGCTGGCTGGCAGGGAAGGCTGGCAAGGAAGGCTGGCAGGCAGGCAGGCACCAAGGCTGGCAGGCAGGCACCAAAGGCTGGCAGAGCCAGGCAGACAAGCAAGGCCTGGCAGGAAGGCTGGCAGGGAGGCTGGCCAGGGAGGCAAGGCACCAAGGCTGCAGGGAGGCAGATAGCAAGGCTGGCAGGGAGGCTGGCAGCAAGGCTTGCAGGCAGAACACATGCAGGCAGGACAGGCAAGGCATCGATGTGTCTGGAAGCAGGTCCTTTCCTCTGAATGGTGACCTGCTTCCGAGCTGCTTCCATTATATCCGCGGGGCTGACGCAATGCATGCCTCCTGCAATGCGCAATTAATGCTCTGGCATCCGCTAGGCTTCCGCTGTGCATCTGCTTCATCCGCTGTGGCATCCCGTTTCTTT
>BHFT01069059.1:0-10448 GCA_004320025.1 Laticauda laticaudata
AGATCAACTCCCATATCCAAACTTCTTCCCAAGAATCGATGTTTCTTTGATTTGTTCTTTTCTAGTTTTCTTACTTATAAGTATCCATCTAATTTTTTTAATACCTTTCTTATACGTGTCAATCTTATCTGAAATCAGTCAATTTACAGAAACCTCTCATATTTAAATCTTTTCATTCTGAATGTACAGTGCTAGAATAAAATAAAGGGAACAGACAGAAATCAACTACAATTGTATACTCCAAGCGTCAAGATCACACTTCTGTGAATCTATCTGTCCATACTTCGTAGAAACACTGGATGAAATGCAATTTCAAGCATGCTGTCTAGATGCAAATGAATAGCAATCAGGTGGAAAGCATATGCATGACAAAGCATTCCCCAATAAAGGAGTGGTTTGCAATGGTGTGACCACTACGACGCATCTTCGCTCTCAGTTCCTTGCTTGACTGGCTCGTACTGGAAATGAACTGGAGTTCTTGCTGGAAGTTGACTGAGTTGGTGTGCTTTCTGACTCTACGTGGTAGCATGAGACGTGAGTCTAACAACCCACACAAGCGGCTCTGTCCAGTGCAGCTTATCCAGGATGGTCACATCATATGCGATTGCTGTGGGCAACGAAGGTCTTGCCTGTGCTCTGTAGCATAGGGTCCAGACGCATGTGAGACGGCTACTACCAGGGAGACAGGCCGTACATCCAGGAACATGGAGGAACGGGCAGTAGGGGACAACTTAACCCAGCATCAGGACCCGCTACGCTCACATCTTTGATGCAGGAGGGACAGGAGGTACGCACTGCAGAAGCTTGCAAAGATGACCTCCAGTGGGCCACAGAATGTCATGTGGCTCTCAATGAACGGTTAGAGAAGCAGACTCCTGGAGCATGTACCTGAGGCGAGGTCCACAAGGTGGGGGTTGGGTACAGTCCTAACCCGTGCAGGACGTTGGGCAATTGCAGAGAACAAACAAGATTGGCAAATTTTGCCACTGGCACCCGTAGCTTTCACAGATGAGATAGGTTCACGACTGACACATGTGACAGAATGTCAAGGTCTGGATACCTGAGAATGTTTCTGCTGCCTGCAACAATCTCCGATGACGTTGGCGTGGTCATAATGGTGTGGGATGGCATTCTTTAAACGGGCCAACAGCCTCCATGTGTTTTTGCCAGGGTAGCCTGACTGGCCATTTAGTACCGAGATGAGATCCCTCAGACCCCTTGTGAGAGCCATATGCAGGTGTGGTGTGGCCCCTGTTCCCTCCTAATGGCACGACATTGTAGACGCAATGTGCTGTAGGTGTTCAGCAAGTTCCTGCAAAGAATGCAATGGCATTATGCTATGGACTGGCCTGCCCGGTGTCCCCAGGACCTGAATCCCAATTGGCCATCTGGAACAATACTATGTTCATTACCATCATCAATGCCAGGTTGTTACACAGACTGTCCAGAGTTGGGATGTTTATCCAGGGTTGTGGAGGGATACCTCAGGGAGACATTCGCTAACTCATAGGAGCATGCCCAGGCTTGTAGTTGGAGTTCACACACTATTTGAGCCTCATTTTGACTTGTTTTAAGGGACATTACTATCAAAGTTGGTAGCCTTGTAGTGTTTTTTTACCTTGTAATTTTTGAGTTAACTCCAATATCCAGACTCCATGGGCTTGTTAAAATTTGATTTCCATGTGATAATTTTGTGTGTATTTGTTGTTAGCCCACTCAAATTCTTATGTGAACGACAGTATTAATGGAATATTTCATTCATGATCTCAAATCAGATGTTTTCTTTTGTGTGTTCCTTTATTTTTGTTGAGCAGTTGTATTTTGCGCATATGACAAACCAACTCATCTTTATCATTGTTCCTCTAGTTTTGCACAGTTTAAGTTCACCCTTTTCATTTCAATTATTTCACCCCACATAAATCTTTAAACTGTATTTATATCCTTTTGTATAGTATTAGGATAAAAAATGCATTCAGTAGTCAATAGCCATACTCGTGAATTTTCCAATAGACATTGTCTTATTAGTTCTTCTCACAATTAACCACGAGAGACTCCCATTATATATTCTTCTAAATACCCTCCGTGTTTATTCCTTATTACCATATAAAAAGCATGCCACCCACCAACAACAGAGCTGTCCTTTCTAATGGTCACAATCAGCATTTCTGATGTTATCCAATTCCTTAACCCACATGCAATTTGTAGTTGTGCAGGACAACTCCAATTAGGCAACCAAATCTTCCTCTTGATTCTAGCATCTTGCACAAGTTTTTAATTTTATTCTCGCATTTTCTTAACCTTGCCAAATTATATTTCAACACAATTTTATTTAAAATCTTCAAAATAATCTTTTCCAGCCTAATGTGCAATTGGTTGCGAACAATATAAAATTCTGGGTAATATATTCTCTTGAGTTGTTAGATATGTCTCCCTTATAAATGACAGTTGTAATTTGCCCATTTCACCAAATCTTAGTGCTATCTGCTGCCTTAAGGTGTAATATAGTTTATTCTCTTAGTGGACTCAATCTTGCTGTCAAATGTTATCCCCAAGTACTTGATCTTATTGTGACTTGGGATTTCAATTACTCCGCTAGTTTCTCCTTTTGTCATTCGATAATATATTTTTTTGGTCAAAAATCTTGTTTTGTCTTTTATTATTTTCAAACCAGGCCACCTCCACTATATACCTTCTACTTTGTTCTATCAATTTTTAATACTCTTTCTAATGGATCTTCTAAGATGAAAACCAGATCATTGCAAATGCTTGCAGATAAATTTCCTCCTTTTTAATTCTTCATCCTTTTATGTCCTTTTTTCTATATTTTCTGCTTGGCACTTCCAAGTTAACACAAACAGTGAACAAATGGTGACAGTGGGCACCTGTCTTGGTTCTTTACTGATATCAGTGGAGTCCCGTTATTCATCCTCTCCTCTTTCAACTTTCGGTGTTTGGCTTATGACAATAGTAGCTTCTATGCTTGGATAATTTCTTTACCAAAACACCATTCTGTTCAGCTGTAATAACATAATGCCAATCCACATTGTTAAATGCCTTCTCTGCATCTAGAAATCAAGCCATTGTTTTTAGGGCTATGCTCGTAGTATTCCAAGTGTTCCAGATACTCCTCATATTGTCTTAATTTGGTCTCTTGGTAGAAATCCATTTTGATCAGAATGAATAAATTATTTAACGTATTCTTTTAAGTTCTTTCTGGCAATAGTTGAACAAAAACTTTATATGACATCTGCATTAAAGGGAATAGGTCATATAGTTCTTGATTGTAATGGTTGGCCCTCGCTTTTTGGGACAGTGGTAATTAGTGTTCTGACCATGATCTTACAGTAACTTCTTGCTTTACATAACTTCATTCCATAACTTCTAGCAATAGAAGAATTTCAATATGAGTCTTGTCGTGGTTTTGTAAAAATTCCGCCAGCAGTTCGGCATGGGCTTGGTGCTTTCCATTGTTTGCTCTTAAGTGCCTTCGATTAAGCTCCTTCATCATTATTATATGTTTCTAACATTAGTTTCAATCTCTTTAGTATCTGGGGATAGCGTTAGCATTCTGTAAGTTACTGTTTAACCTCTTGTCATCGTCAATTATTCTCTTGTGTGTTTGTTTCGCTGCAATAGTGCTCGTATACATTTCCTTTTCCTTTACTTCCATAAGAAACTTGCCTGTCATCTATTATATGCAATATTTTCCTGATCTTTTCCTTTCTCAGTTTTATATGCTAACCCATCGTACCTGTGTTATTTGCTCTTCCAAATAGTGTCTGTTCGCACCTCTGATTTTCTGCTAATTCTTCTTTTCCATTATCCCATTTTAATGATTAATTATATCATCGTTTTAAACTTATGTCCTTTTTCTGTGGCATTTTCTGTTTTATATACTCTTTTTCAAGTCTTTATACTCATCCTCTTAATGTCTTAGAGTGCTTAGTCTTTTCTTGGTGTTTCTTTTCCTGATATTCTATTATCGAAGCTCCTGGCATATGCTTTCATTGTAATCGCCAATACATCTGCATTATGTGGTGTTTTCTGTTTTGTTTTCTTTAAAAGAAAAAAGGCCAGTTCTTTTTTTCAGAACATGTGAACGCTAGTATGATTGAGCTTTTGTCATCAATTTACGCTCTCAAAAGAAGTCATAATGATGGATCTCCAAAATACATTTCAAAAGAAGCAACTTTGATCTCATAGATGTTACATTTATCGATCTCTTGACGTGACACAATTCGTGTTCTCGAATGTGAATACTCAGAAGACCATATCTGCATTATTCTTGAACGTGAAAGAGGTCATTAAATTATATGTACTGATTTTAATAACCCAAAAGACAAACAAAAAAATATCCCATGAACAAACTTCATTAAAAAAAAATCATGAATGGTGTAAAACAAAATAGCTATGTAGCAAAATTTAAAAGACTAATACAACACGCATATATAAAGGCAGAATGCACAAATTATACTGGCAAACAGGAGGAAATCTCCTACATATCAAAAATCTACTACCGCGCCTTCTATAATCTTTGTAACACCAACTTAACATCAAGAAACCATCCAAGGGCAAACTGGAAAAGATTGCAGCGATTGAAGCTGTCCAAGGCACACCTTCTTCACACATTCTTCAGCTCAGGTCTTTGTTAATTAGCAATGGGCTCATGCCCCACATCTTTCTTGTCATACCCACAACTCAACTGCAATGATCCTACTAATTATTGTGAGATAATGTAAGAAACGCATTACATAATCTAAACCATCTCTATCTTGGCCCTGGTAATTATGTGCATACTTCTAAAGCTTTCTTGACATAGCAGAACCCTAAGCATTATATATGAGATATATCATTCAGAGACCAGCTCCTTACGCAACCTATGGGTCCCTTAGCTACAGTCATCCCTATCCTTCCAAAAAAGGGACTCCAGCCTGGTTGAAAACTACAGGACCAATTTTTTCTCAAACGGTTGTATGTGTTGTTCACATGCAAAGACGATGGAAGTCAATCATTAACCAATTCATCACCCCCGCATAGAGTGCAATACAACCCTACTCTCGCCAAAAACAATTTGGTTCAGGAAAAAAATTGTCTGCACCTAGCAACTCCTACATTTGCCATAACATAATGGATAACTGTACTTGACCAGTGGTAAAGCAATAGATGCAATTTACATAACTGTCTGCAAAGCCTTTGATTTCAGTGGTACATGACAAACTACTTGTTAAGAACTAACTCTTTACGCATTGTTCAAGATCCCTTTCATAAAGTGGAATTATTTGCATTCCCTCGTCAAACAGGCAACAAAAGTAAAAAATAGGAGAGCACTATATCAAACCCTGCTCCAGTTTAACGTACAGTGGTCCCGCCAAGGGCAGCGTTTCTAGACCCAAGCTCTTAATACTCTTAATAAATGACCTTTGTGATCACCTTATAAGAACTGATCCTCTTCACAGATGATGTAAACTATTCAACCCTACGAACTGCTCCTCTTCAAGTGACCTTGATTATGTGTTGAATGGTCAAACAATTGGGCAACATTCCAGAATCTGAACAACAAAATGCTCTGATCCTACACCATTGGTAAAAAAAATCAGTACATCAAACTACAAACAGAGGGATATACGTTCGTTCATATACCCTCGACTCTTGTGAAGGACCTAGGAAGTACTATCATCAGGATTGACCTAAGCGCCAAGTCCTACAGTAATAGCCATTTGCACCAACAAATAGGCATTATGTCTTATCAAGCTCCTCTCCTCTGGAAAACATGAATTATTGTTACGCAGGATACAAAACCTTTTCTATGACCAATACTCGACTACAGCTCATCTTTCGAGAACTCCGACTGTTATATTTGGAAAATTAATTAACAGTTAGCAAAAGTCCAGAAGTATTTCACAGAGGCATTAGTACTACATTGCTTGTGCTGTTCAATACGAATAACGTCCTATTTCACCAGGCTATGCATGATTTTTTGGAGCTAATCTGGAAATCTTTTCATTACTATGATGCCCCTAAGTCCGGATATAGAGATTTAGTATACAAATATACACAATTATTCTTCTTACAGCTATGACTTACTCATCATGTTTACCAGTCTATATGAACTACTTCGAGACTTTCGAACTGAAGCAAACATACAAGAGAGAGAGCGCACAAACATTACAAACTCAATGTTAACCACTCCAAACTTGATTGCAGAAAGTACGACTTCAGCAACAGAGTGGTCAATGCCTGGAATGTAGTTGGAATGTAACTACCTGACTTTGTCGTTACATTCTCAAACCCCCACTCCTTTAACCTCAAACTATCCACTATTGACCTCACCCCATTCCTAAGAGGCCTGTAGGGGCATGCATAAATGTACCATCATGCCTCCTATTGTCCTATTGTCACATTTAATCGTATCTATTTCCTGTATTATTACTCATGTTTCTACTTATACCTATTATTCTGTAAGCGATTGACAAATCAAATAAATAAATAAATAAATAAATTGGGGTGGTTCAGAATGGAATTTTCTTGTTCTGCCCATTATTTTGTACATGGCAGCATTTGTTGAATGACTCTAATAGCTTGCTAGTGATTTGAATCTGAATATTCTAAGATAAATTCATGTATTCCTGTATGTGTGTGTGTGTGTATATATGTATGTATGTGTGTGCGTATATATCTCCTTTTTCACGATAAAATGGAAATTTGGTGGGAAAATGGAATGTCACATTGCCCTCTTAAATTTTGTTTTGCAGGGTCATAGTTGGACTATTGGATAGAAAAGAAGAAAAAACAAAAGACAAACCAGCATGTGAATTCAGCCTTCTCTCTCCAGGCAACAGTGATAGGCATGTAGGTCTGATCCAGGTGAGAAAAAACTTTTTTGCTCAGGCAATTATTAGGGTTGATTTTGGGGTCTTCAAAGATTGTTTCTTTTTTATTAGTATAATAGAATACATGCCCTGGCCTGAATTTGAAGAAAACTGCAAAATATTGCCAGCTCCCAAATGGAGCTATGCTTTTAAAAACCCAGTTCTTATTCTTATGTTGGAGAGCAATGGATCATACTTCTGCTTCAGGGATCACAAAATGATGGGTAACAATTTCCTTCTCTGCCATGTTATTCGTTGTTGTTTGTTGTGAAGGTATGTCCAACCCATTGTGACCCTATGGACAACTTTCCTCCAGGCCTTCCTCTCCACTACCATCCCCTGGAATCCATTTAAGCTCACACCAACTGCTTCAGTGACTCCATCCAGCCACCTCATTCTCTGCTGTCCCGTTCTTCTTTTGCCCTTAATCATTCCCAGCATTAGGCTCTTCTCCAGTGAGTCCTTCCTTCTCATTAGATGGCCAAAGTATTTGAGTTTCATCTTCAGGNATGGCCAAAGTATTTGAGTTTCATCTTCAGGATCTGGCCTTCTAAAGAGCAGTCAGGGTTGATCTCCTCTAGGACTGACCGGTTTGATCACCTTGCAGTCCAAGGGACTCGCAGGAATCTTCTCCAGCACCATCGTTCTTTGACACTCAGACTTCCTTATTGTCCAACTTTCACAGCCATACATTGCAACTGGGAAAACCATACACACTTTTGTTGGCAGGGTGATGTCTCTGCTTTTTAGTATGCTGTCTAGATTTGGTATAGCTTTCCTCCCCAGGAGCAAACATCTTTTAATTTCTTGGCTGCAGTCCCCAACTTTTGCACTCTTCTTCACCTGCATCAAGAGCTCTTCTTCACTTTCTGCCATTAGAGTGGTATCATCTGCATATCTAAGGTTGTTGATATTTCTCCCGACAATCTTAATTCCAACTTTTGATTCATCTACCGCTACCTTTCTCATGATGTGCCCTGCATACAAGTTAAATAGGCAGGGCAATAGCATACAGTCTTGCCAGACTCTTTTCCCAATTTTAAACTGATCAGTGGTTCCATGTCCAGTTCTCACTGTTGCTTCTTGACCTGCATATAGGTTTTTCAAGAGACAAATAAGATACTCTGATACTTCCATCTCTTTAAGAACTTGCCACAATTTGTTGTGATCCACACAATCAAAGGCTTTAGTATAGTCAAGAAGTAGTTGTTTTTCTGGAACTCCAGCTTTCTCTTTGATCCAGCGTATGTTGGCAATTTGATCTCTAGTTCCTCTGCCTCTTCAAAATCCTACCTGTACTTCTTTCAGTTCTCAGTCCACATACTGCTGGAGCCTAGCTTGTAGGATCTTGAGCATAACTTTGCTAGCATATGAAATGAGTGCAATGGTGCGGTATGGTATATTCTTTGTCATTGCCCTTCTTTGGAATTGGAATGTAAACTGACCTTTTCCACTCCTGTGGCCACTGTTGAGTTTCCAAATTTGCTGGCATATTGAGTGTAGCACTTTTACTACATTGTCTTTTAAGATTTTGAATAGCTCAGCTGGAATACTGTCACCTCCACTAGCTTTGTTGTTCAGTTTTCCTAAGGCCCATTTCACTTCACATTCTAGGATGTCTGGCTCAGGGTCAATGACCCACTCCATCATGATTATCAGGGACATTAAGCTCGTTCTTCTATGTAATTTTGCCACCACTTCTTAATCTCTTCTGCCTGTTAGGTCCCTGCCATTTTGGTCCATTTTGTCTCCATATTCAATCCCATTGCTCTTTAATCAGACAAATGAAAGCAGAAACAAACATTTGGAAACAGCCTCAGAACAGGAAGAGAGAAGCACTGGGGAATGAATAGCTTGAAAATCAAGAATTCATGGCCATGATTATCGAAGAATCCAATCTAAAAGGGACTAGATGAAATTGCAGGCAGAATAAGGGCTAACTGCAAGGAAAGCTGGGAAAGATAATTTCCTGCAAGCCAGTGGGAAGATGCTTTTTGAATGGGATTGAATATGGAGATGATCCTGTTAACATCCCTTGAGTTTTTGAGAGGTAGAATGGGAGAAACAGTTTCATGATTCAATACAGGTAGTCCTTGTTTAGTGACTGCCTCATTATTTAGTGACCATTTGCAGTTACAATGGTGACAAAAAGTAACTTTGCAACCAAGTCTTGCAATTGTGATCTTTGCTGGTTTGTGAAACAAAGGAAAGCTGAAATAAAATCATGAGCACTGTCACATTTTACTTGAGAACTGCTTTGCCTATTGAATAAATTTCTGGTCCCAACTGTGGTTGCTAAACAAGGACTACCTGTATTCTGGAGGCATTAAGATGGATAATAGAGTGGTAAAAATCAGTTTTCATTTGAAGGTATCTGAGGACACTGACTGCTTTATTTCTGTATATTTATCCCATGAAGCTACCGTATATACTCGCATATAAACCGATCTCGCATATAAGCCGACCCTTAAAAAACTGCCCCAAAATGAGAAATTTTGCAAAAACTCGCATATAGAGGGAAAAATACAGAGGGAAAAGTCGGCAGGGCAAAAGCTGCGGCTCATCGTCCATCCAGGGAGAAAGGCTGCAAAGGTCTACGCGAGGGCTGCAAAGGTCCAGGCGAGGGCTGCAAAGGTCCAGGCGAGGGTTGCAAAGGGCCAGCTGACAGGGAGTGCGAGAGCCAAGACTCTCATTGCGTGAAGCCGCCATGCTAAGTCGCTGCTCCAGCGCAAATTGAGGCACGGCCACCTATAAATCAGATTTATGCGCGTATAAGCCGACCCCCAAATTTGGAAAAAAAAAAGCGTTCTAAAGTCGGCTTATATGGGAGTATATACGGTATTTGAACTGATGTTTCTTCCTATCTAGTTTGGATTCTGCTTTAGAACTATTGCTCAAGAATATCATTCTTTTGGCAGCAATTATACGATCCTGCTGAGGAAAGTCATACGTGCATTATGTGTATCCTACAAGCACAGATACTTATTACCTGTGAACTTCTTTGCAGTGCCTAACCAAGCCATTCTTCCTTGGACACCGAATCTTGTTAGAATTAAATTATTGGAATAGATGAAACAAATTCCCATTTGTTTTCCTTACTGATTCAAAAATCCCTTCTCTCCCCTAGAGTTAATTCCAGGGCAAAAAGACACAAGGGGTATATGAACATTGGGCTTACATGTTGCCAAAGTGATAGTCAACTTGATTAAAGGACAGATGACCCATGTGTGCTTCTGGCATCATTGATACCATTTTCCACTCAATGCACTATGCCATAAGAGTCAATTGTGAAAAGAAACTGGGCACTGTTTTGTCAGCATTGTAAAAATAAGAGATTATGAAATTGTCAGTAGCAGAATTTTTAAAATTCAGATTAACCAAAGTGCCAAAGGGGGAAATGAGTGTACTTTTGTTTCCCTTCTATGAGGGGGCTGGATTCATTTCTTAATAGGGTATTAAAAAATGATTTCCTCACTCATTAGGATGAGAATTTATGGCAAATTCAGAGAATAGTTAAAAGGACAGTAAAGGCTAGGTCCCACTGGCCGATGGATGCAAAACGTATGCAAAAAGGACACA
>BHFT01069062.1:0-35775 GCA_004320025.1 Laticauda laticaudata
TTCCTTTCCGTTCTTTTCCGTTCTGTTTATGCAAATTTGGCGACTTTTTGAGCGGATAAAGATGCTGTGTCCTTTTTGCATATGTTTTGCATCCGTTGGCCAGTGGGACCTAGCCTTTAGTTGGCCATATTTTTCTCCAAGTCATTCTAAACCAAAAATAATGTGGTGTCCTCCAAAAGCTGTGGACAACTCTCATCATCCTTAGTAAACATAGAAATCCAAAGTTTCCAAAAGACATCAGGAGGTAACTTGGTACCCTTGTGATATTTATTAGATTTTTATTCCATCTTTATTACTTTGTAAGCAACTCAAGTTGCTGTTTATTAGTTTATAAGCAACACAACTCCTGTTGATATATATCTAAATATAGTATATAAAATCATACATTGCAATGTCCTACCTGGAAATGAATACTTCAGCTTCAATCATAACAATACAAGAGCACACAATAGATACAAACTCAAGGTTAATCGCACCAAACTTGACTGCAGAAAATATGACTTCAGCAACAGAGTGGTCAATGTCTGGAATACTCTACCTGACTCTGGTTTCTTCCCCAAACCCCAAAAACTTTAACATTAGATTGTCTACTATTGACATCACCCCCTTCCTAAGAGGCCTGTAGGGAGCATATATAAGTGCACCAATTGTGCCTATCACCCCTGTCCTATTGTTTTTTTATTTTTCTTATAAGTATCTATCTCATGTATTCAAAACTATAATTATTCTTACACCTGTATCTTGTAAGCAGTTGACAAATCAAATAAAATGTAAAAAAAAAGGTAAATATTTTTTCCCACAATAATACTGTGAGGCGAGTTAGACTGAGAGAGAGAGAGTTAGCCAACTGGCTTTCATTCCTAAGGTGCTAGAATTCACAGTCTCCTGGTTTCTAGGCCAGCACTTTCATCACTACATCAAATTAGCTTTTGCATATATGTTGAACTTCCCACCTTCCCAGAGCCAGGTAATTATAAGCTCCAAATAGATCGATTTATGTTCTCTTCACTCCCTCACTACCTACTCCAGTTGATTTTCAAATTGCCTTTCAATTGATACTTTTCTTGGAGACCACAGACCATATTCAAACATCACTGGCTGCTTTTTTCCCCCTTTTTCATCTTCCTATTTGTTTCATCTCCCTATTTGTTTCTTAGCAGTTGTTTGTTTTTCCTGCAAAACAAACACTTGATTGCACAAATTTGACATTAGAAGAAATGCCATCTGCAAAAAAAAAAAAATAACGAACAAAGAGTGGGAAAAGCGAAAAAGGAAGATTGAAAATGCACACATGCTGTTTATGATACTTATTGCACACCAGTGAGTTATATAATATACAATATTATATACTATACAATATATTATATAATATTATATAATATACAATATACAAAGTTATTATATACAATGCTCATCTTAGGTCAAATAAGCAATTAAAAGTTTCTCATCAGTGGTCTCTTGGTTAAGTGATTAAGCAGCCAGCCAGTTAAAAATAAACATTAAAAAATGAAAGACTTACCTGTAAAATTGATGTTCGTAATATTGAGATCCAATTTCTTTGCCTTTAAAGGCTGGACATAAAATCCATGGCAGATTAGAGCATCTATGCTCACCCACTCTTTTAAGACCCTTGAACAGAGTGCGGCTGGATTTTAGTGAGGGTTGGTTATTTTGAGAAGTTCAGCTTGTTAAACTGAGATTTAACAATGGTTTTGGGACCAAAAATATGTGGGACTCGCTTTTCTACTTCTCTTTTTTTTCCTTAGTATATTTCTTTCTCTCTCTCTTTTTTTTTTAGAATAGGGTTTTCTCTGTTCTATATAGCTTGGAACCAATTTTTTTCCAGTCCCCAAATATAAACATGTATAAAAAGAAGAAAAAATGGAAAAAAAAAACCTAATGTATAAAGTTTCATCAAGCCAATCATCTCCAGAATGCACTTTGTAGCTTTTATATAAAGCTCTTCTTGAGGATTGATATAGGAAGACCCTCTACTTGGAGCAACCTTGAAATAGGAGCATGCTTACATTACAAAGACATTTATACTAGGCTCACTCTCTCATTACTACACAAATATCCAGAGTGCACAGAGTATAAGGCAGAATCTCCCGGTTGCCTTCAGATATCAACCTTATCAAAACATATAAAGTTTCCCGGTTCTATGCAGCAATGCTCAAAATTCATCAGATGATGTTTTTTTGTGTTCAGGCTCAATTCTAAAAAAAAGTGGTCTCAACATGCAGCTATATTGCATATTAGATATAAGTATAGCCTCTCTATATCACCTATATTCTCCTATACCTTCCTAATGTTCCCATTCATTCCCTCTCTCTCATGTGGGCTTTATATACTTTTTACCAGTTATATGCTTGTGGTTCTGCCTAATGACTATATTCCATTCCCTTTATGCTGCTCTGTTACAAAATATTGGTTTAATTTAATTTATATACCCAAGAAAAGAATTAATAGTTCCAGTAATAGTTCTGTATTACACAGCAGTTATATCAGAAACTGAGGTCTTAACAAAATAACAGAATTGGAAGAGATCCTGGAGATCTTCTAGACCCGTAATGGCGAACCTATGGCATGCCTGCCACAGGTGGCACACAGAGCCATTTCTGCCGGCATGCGAGCTGCGGGCAAACTTCGCTCACTGTGCATGTGCACGCCTCACAGCTGATTTTCAGCCAGTTTGAGGCCTTTTTCGGCCTCCCAGAGGCTTGAGGAAGGCTTCTGCAGACTTTTCTGGCTGAAAACTAGGCCCGGTTTGTCCCTTCCTGTTTTGCTGGAAACACTGGAAGTGATAAAACGGGCCTAGTTTTTGTCCTGAAAAGCCTACAGAAGCCTTCCTAAAGCCTCTGGGAGGCTGAAAAAGGCCTCAAAGCAGCCAAAAATCAGCTGTGAGGTGCAGTACAGGTAAGGGGGAAGCGGGAATGGCGGTGGGAGTGGGAGGGGATGGGGATTGTGCGTGCATGCATAGGGGAGGCACGCATTGCCTTCAGGGTACTGGCACGCAACTGCGAGCATGCAAGTGCATGCATACTTTTTGGCATAGGAACCCAAAAAGGTTATCCACTACCGTTCTAGACCAATGTTGTATCTGTTTCTATACATAGTTTTGAAGAAAACCAAATTCAAGAAACTCTTTCTCTAAAATGATATTTTGGGGGGAAATGCCCTCAGTTTCAGTTAAAATGATGTCTTCCTTTTCCTTTCCCCTAATGCTGAATTATAATCCCCAGTTGTCCTAACCTTAGCCACACCATTTGGAACTGCTGAAAGTTGTAATTCAGCAACATTTAGATGGGTTTAGGGATACACCCTAGCCAAATAATAATAATAATAGTAATAATAATAATAATANCCAAATAATAATAATAATAGTAATAATAATAATAATAATAATAATAATAATAATAATAATAATAATAATAATAATAATAATGCATGTTATTCCTAATCTTAGTTGATTTCGTTGCCAGTGGCAATTTAAAACACTATGAGTAAGGTACAGGAAAACACAGCACAAAAGAAATCATCTCAGTTTGCTATGGCTATTACTGATATATCCTGATTGATTTGAAGAATGTGAAAATACGCAAATTTTACCTCAGCCATGAAGGGCAATGAAGAACCTTTTGAATGTGTAACTTGTTCCTAAACAACTGAAATCTACTGCCTTCAAAAACCTGTAACAATTTATTTGTTTACCACTATCTGGCAAAGGGCTATGGTCAAAATCAATCTCTCCTGCATTGTTAAAACCAAACACCTTCCTGCCCTAAATCTACCATAACACGAAAAAAAAAAAAAGAAGACCGATCTTGCATTTTTCAAGAATATGAGTCTCAAGGGAAAATTCAGTGGATTTGCACAAATCCTTCAGCTGCCCTAGATTTGAACTATCAGACATCTTATTCAGTCACTCAGATTTATAGCACCAGAAATAATTCATTTCAAGTTTCCAAGATGGGGGTGAATCATTTTTTTCTAAGGAATGGGATGAATTAAGATCTGATTGAACAGAAGAGACCAATTAGTTGTTTATTGGGGCTAATATACCTTACAGGAAAATATGGATTGTTTTCCAATTTTTAGGCACAAACATTTATCTGGTTTAAGATGCCCTGTGTTGAAACTAAGGAAGGAGAAAATAAAACTTTCATCATAATTAGAAAAAAAAACATGATTTAGGCCTCTCCAAAGCATTTTTCTTGAGAGGGAGGTTCCCTCCCATTCACTTTTTAAAGATCCTTGCAGAAATCACACTGTGATTAATGCAAAGCAGCATTCTGTTGCATTGTACGGACTTTCTCCATTAAATTCTTCTTAAATGGCATCATGAAATCATCAAAGTCCACTTCATAAGTAAAACGCTGCCGACGTAATTCCTTCTTTTTGAGAAGATCTTTTGTGGTTGCTTCAGGACTCCAAGACTTAAAAAAGAAAAAAAAACAGTTCTTAATCAACATGCAGCATGATAGATTAAGGAATCATGTTTATCTGCTCTGAAAAAAGCAGAGTTATTGAGTATGTCCTGGAGCAACTGTCTGGAATTCTCAGTCTATTAGTATCAAACCTATAGTATCATCAAGAATATGGTTGGTCAGCATCTATGCAGCAACTGTGTTTGTCTTATTAACCAACTCCCTAATGGAATTTTATACTATTAGGAGCATGTTATCAATATACAGTAATGAATAATGGTGTGTAAGTTATTGCTACTTCTTTATATTCAGTATACTCAAAGCAATAGAAATAGCACTTAGTCTTATATACCGCTTCACAATGCTTTACAGCCCTCTCTAAGCAGTTTACAGAATCAGCATATTGCCCTCAAAAATCTAGGTCCTCATTTTACTCGGAAGGATGGGAGGCTGAATCAACCTTGAGCCTGGTGAGACTCCAATTAGCAGAATTAGTCTGCAATACTGCATTCTAACCACTGCGCCACCACGACGCAAGAAATATATTCAAGTACAGGCAAGCTTATGAATACTTGGGAGAAGGTATTTTCTTGATAAATGGAAGTCTTCTATCACATTTAATATAGCCATCAAGGGCCATATCGAATTTCTTTAAGGTCAAGATTTGGTTTCACAATAGTAATTATCTGACTATCCTTTGATCTAGACAAAGGATTTTTCAACTAGCCTCCTTAGGGAAAATTAACTATTCTAATTATCAAAAGGATTCCTCTACAACTGGATGGGTTGTCCACAGGGAGGGAGGTGAGTTTAAAAAAAGTAAAGATGGTGGCTATAACTATACAAATAGAACCACATATCCTTCTTAAATGTGTATCATGGATATCATATATGAAAGGAGCAAGAGCTTTGATTGTCTGCTGTATCTACCATATTTACTCTTTAATACACACAGCCATCTACCATAGATGCCTCAAAATCAAAAGCATTAGGAAATTGTAGTATTATTCTTGAGATTGTAATTTTGGAGGCAGCATGCTTTTGTTATCTGAATGGCTTAATGACAGTAGTATTTTAGGATTTTGAACCACCTGAGTTGGAACAAATGGGAAATATAAACTGAATAGGACACAGGGAACACAATGATCTGAACTAGATCTGAATCCACCAGGAACATATTCCACAAAATTAGGAGCTCAGTGAATTATAACTCTTATCTATTTTATAGTAGTACGTACTCTCTGTGGTGTGAAAGTGATATTAAGTTTCTTTGTAACTCCTCTGGTTATCAGAGAATTCAGATAAACTACATTATCTTTGATGGATTCCTTCTCTTCTTCAAAAAGTGATTTCTCCACAATAGCCTCAAGGGGTTGTGGCATCTGAAATACACATTGTAAATTATATCAGGATTTTCAAGGCTTTATGCTGCTTTATGCTTATTTTTTGCAATTAAAGAATTAAAGTCAAAGGCTAGTAGCTTAAATGGCTGGCACTTGAGAAGGATGTTTAAACTTAAAATTTAATTATATAAAAACTTAAACTTAAAATTCTCTTAATTATCAGGAAAAGGGAATAGAAGACCTGTTGCATTCAAAAGATCCCAGGTTCAATCATAGTAATCTCCAGATAAGTCTGACAAAAAACCCTAACCCTAACCCTAACCCTAACCCTAACCCAAACCCTAACCCTAACCCTAACCCTAACCCTAATCCTAACCCTAACNCCCTAACCCTAACCCAAACCCTAACCCTAACCCTAACCCTAACCCTAATCCTAACCCTAACCCTAACACTAACCCTAACCCGAACTGGACTGGAACCAGAACCCAAACCAGAACCCGAACCTGAACCAGAACCAAAACCCAAACCAGAACCAGAACCCTACTTCAAACTCTTGAGAACACTTGACGGACTTCTGGATGGACCAATGACATTACTATGAATGAAGTGCTTCCTATAACCCTCTTTCTTATTGTTTTTTTTTCCTACTGATAAGGACACTTCCCTTCCCTTGTCATGCTATTCTTCAAAAACTCTGTAACAAAACCTGAAGTATTTGCTTTATTGGCATGTAGTTTATATAAGCTTCCATGGGGCAGAGTTTCTGGATTCCCCTGCCCAGTGTCACATGCTGAATTCAGCATGCAGAGATCTTTTCCTGTGGTGGTTGTCAGGACTCAAGCAGAGAATGGATAGAAATTATGTTGTGGTCTTTTCATGGTTCAGAAGGATTATTTTAGTGAGCATCAAGGGGGAAGGGAGGGTGGTTTTGGTGCACCCCAATGGAAATCCCATGACATCATACCAGAGACAGGAATTCCCCTCCAGTCAACTTTCTCTTAAATTGATTTTTCCAACATTATGAAAAGGCAAAGCTATGAATGATTCAAGCCAAAGAATCTTGGTTATCTTACCTCCTCTTTCACAGACTCCTTTGATTGTTCTTCAGACTTTGGCTTGGGAAGAGCTGGAACTCCTGATGGAGCTGGAGTCGGAGTAGCAGCAGCAGCAGGGGCTTTAGGCTTGGCCCCTTTTTTCCCTTTCTTCTTATCCCCTTTGACTTCTGTGGATTGTGGCAAGCGGTCCAAGGTATCTTGAATGAAGTGGATCAGTCGATTGTCTGCATAGGCCCTGGCAATTTCCAGTGAGTTTTGTCCTATTTAATAAAACTTATGGTAAATTCTGGGACATTCTCAGCTTCTCTGTACATAGAACTGAACAAAAATTGTCCCTTTGCTGGATCTCTGGTTTAGACTTCAATCAGCTCTTGCTACAACTGTCTCCTCTTTGATCTTCTATTATCATACCCTGACCTTCTGAACTCTGTTGAAAGTAACTCACCCTTCTGATGACTTGGAGTGGAATCTTTCCCTAAATTCCTATACTGGTTCTTGTCTACCTGCAATCCAGCATAATTGCTTCCCTCTTACATTGAAATCTTCCATAGCTTTTCTTTCACTGCTAAACAATCTTGGCACATCCCTTCCCATGAGATCCAGTCTTTCAGCTTCACCAATCTTGGCTTTCCTAAAGATGTCTCACGTACTTATATGACTCTGCTCCTTCTTTGTTGCCCCTTATCCCTTCCAAAGCAGAGGTGGTATTCAGCAGATTCTGACCAGTTCTAGAGAACCGGTAGTGGACATTTTGAGTAGTTCAGAGAACCAGCAAACACCACCTCTGACTGGCCCCACCTCCATCCATTCTCTGCCTCCGGAATCCCAGCTGATTGGCTGAGTCTTCTTTTGTTGCCCTGCACAGGAGAACAGAGCTGGAAATCAGGTTAGTGGGGTGGGGAGGGAATGGGATTTTGCAGTCTCCTTCTCCCAGGAGTAGGGAGGGAATGGGAAATTTACAGTATCCTTCCCCTGCCATATCCACCAAGCAATGCCCACAGAACCAGTGGTAATTTTTTTTGAATCCCATCACTGTTCCAAGGGCCTCTATGAGATCACTTGAGAGCCTTTCTTTTGCCAAGTAGGCTTTGATGCAGCCCCTATTCTTCTGATCCTCTTTGAAAACAAAAGACTTCTTATTTTTCAAAATGTAATTTTATTGAAGTGTGGAGGAGAAAAGGGTTGCTCCCTGTAACATATTTCCTGAACTGAGCTGCTTCTGTACCATCACGAATTAGTATTGGCTTTTCAATAAATATCTTTGGAGTTTGTATGGATGCTGCACTAAGAAACCAGATCAGATTTCTGATAAGCTTCCGTCATTGTTTCATTTTCTTTGCATCAGAGGCACAAGAGGGTTGATATTCTATGTGCTGAACTTGAATTGTTTGAATTACACTCTGTTAAATTGATTGTACAGTATTTCATGTTAATATCGCCAGGTTTCCAATAAAATTCTCCTCCACCACATTAAAAATTACACTATTCAGGCAACTTTGAAAGACGCTCTGGAAACTACATCAATGCTTTTTTGGGGGTGTGTGGCAAAAGGCCACATCTGTCCCTGTCGCCTCAGCTGGCCATAGGGCTATGCTCTTAAGAGAGCCTATGAAGTTCAATGCATGTAAAAGGATGAATAACTAATTAAAATGAGAGCTGGTACGATGTGGTGGTTAAATTGCTGGACTAGAAACAAAGAAAACCAAGTGCCTGTCCTCTCTTGGGCATGAAATCCTGCTGGTTGACTTTGTGCAAGTCATTCCCTTTAAGCCTTGATCAGTATCATACATTGTGACAAGGTGGCTGAAAAATAAAACTCCAATTTCACCATGCATTGATAGCTGCCCTCTAAGAACTGCTGCGAGTACAGTATAAAATGAACAAACGTTACAACCAAGAAGACAGACACTAGAAATAAAACTATAAGGCAGCTGGTAAAAATCAGCTGGAAAGAAAAAAAATGAATAAAGCAAAAAGTCAAGCCATCTATTTATTCTGTTAATCAATACTTTGAAAACCAATTCATCATGTTATTTAATAAGGGGGAAAACCCTTCTTTTCTATAGTTGCTTGTTTGTCTGCATTTAACCTCTTAGCTAATAATACATTGAGTAATAATAGCAATAGCACTTATACTTAAATACCACTTCACAGTGCTTTGCAGCCCTCTCTAAGTGGTTTACAGAATCAGTATACTGTCCTCAATAATCTGGGTCCTCATTTTACGGACCTTGGAAGGATGGAAGGCTGAGTCAACCTTGAGCCTGGTGAGATTTGAACTGTCAAATTACAGGCAGGTAGCAGAAGTAACCTGCAGTACTGCATTCTAACCAATGCGCCACCGCGGTTGATAATGATAATAATGCAAAACTTTACCTCTTCGGTTTGCCATCTGCGCCTTAGCACCACTGTTGATTAAATACTGCACGGTGTCCAAGCGGCTGCTTTCAATACCCCTCATCAATGGGGTTGCATCATTGATTGAAACGGCATCTATTGTGGCACCAGCTTTCATAAGGAGTTCAGCAATGTCTTGCTGCCCTGCGTGGCAGGCATGATGGAGAGGAGTCCACATGAAATTGTCTTTGGTATTTACACTCGCCCTGTATGTAAAGAAAATAAGGACTCTGTAAGGCACATTCATGCTTTTCTAGCCAGTTCTTTGTATTCTTCAACTGATCCTAGACAAATGGATTTAGTATTAATGGGTTATGGAGATGGCAAATAACAGCCTAAAACTGAATTCTCTTCCTTTGTTGAAATAATGCCAAAACTCTAATCTCTCAGCATCCCAATTAAATTAACTGAGAAATGGAGAGATGATTTTTTTCTTTCTTTTGAAAGAATGAACCATTCAGCAAAAGCAACTGGCAGTCGATTTGAGTCTGATTAAAACAACAAGAGTAATGGCACCAAAGGTAAAGAAATGTATTGCAGTATAAACTACAATTAACTGCATTACAGTGCAGCATAAACACTGTGGAATTACAGCCTACTTTGGTCTATGAAGCTGTATGAAACTAAATAGCCTAGGTAGGATCCTAAAGAGATGTGAGCCATGTCTAGGGCTGCATACAAAGCTTGAACCCAAATTGTCCCATCTCTTGTATTTGATATCTTAGATAATTACCCTTTAAAACTTATTCATCATCACCTTTCCTTCTTTCTGCTAAATCCTAGATCTTATTTATTTTGCCACACTATTTTAATTCACTTTTAGGGAACAGGAGAACTACTGATCTGGAGGTAATGAGGTGTTTGATTCTCCCCCCCCCCCCCCCCCCCCCCCCCCCNCCCCCCCCCCCCCCCCCGCCGCCCCAAAGAATATTTTTCCATAGTTCCCACTACTACAAAGGGATGCTTGTAGAAAAAAAAGCAATTACAGACAAAGCTACTTTGATGGCACAAATTCAGATGACTTCCAATATGGACTAAATGACAAATTTGTCAAGCACAAATAAGAAAGGCAAGTATGTTCAACAAAATATTACAGCTTAACCAGATGCCATGCCTGCTTCTACAGAACTCTACCCTCTTCATCTTGGTTTTACATTCTTGGCTTGCCTCCACAACTGACTAGGATAGCCTTGCAGTTCACAAAAGAACCCAACAAGCTTTAAAATATGCTCTATCCCAGGGGTCTCCAATCTTGGCCAATTTAAGACTTGTGGACTTCAACTCCTAGAATTCTTCATCCAGCAAAGCTCTGTCCAACATTAAATCCACAATGCCCTGGTCATCACACGGTCATCAACCTCACCCTAGAAACCTACCACCAACCCAACCTGGGTTTTTTGACCGTGGAATTCTGTTCTTGGATTCCTGGCAAGTCATTAAAAAAAAGTTAGCTCACCCCTTTTCAAGAAGGAACTGTACTGCTTCCATGTTGCCACTTGCACAGGCAGCCATCAATGGAGTCTTATAGAAATGGTCTCTGATGTCTACCGGTACCCCTGCCTCGAATGCTTTTTTTATAGATGAAAGGTCCCCCTCTTTGGCAAGATAATTGATGTTGGCATAGTTCTTTGGTGGGTCATCAATGTACCACCAGGAATCATCCTGCAAGGGATGTTCTGGAGGGTGATCCCGATTGAACCGAGTGCAGTCAGTTACATTTTGATAAGTTTCAATCATGTATTCTGGAGGTCCCCCATCTGTCCGACGAGGGCGAGAGCTCTCTGGAATGACACAGATTGGCANAAGTTTCAATCATGTATTCTGGAGGTCCCCCATCTGTCCGACGAGGGTGAGAGCTCTCTGGAATGACACAGATTGGCATTGGCATGGCAAATTTTCCTTTTTTGCCTTTTGCTTTCTTGGGCTTCTTCTTCTTTGGACCATAACTCCCAAGGAGGAAAGCCTTCTGCAGGTACCGGTTGCCCTTCAGAAATTCTTCAATGTTAACTCCTGCGGCACGCATTTTCTCATGAACCTGAGCTATTGTACGTAGCTGCTCTGGCTCAATAAATGGATACCTTTCCTCAATAATAGATACAAAATCTTCCTTGGTCACAGTCCCATCCCCTCGATCATAATGCTCAAATGCTTCACGAAGGCTCGCCTGATTTTCTCCAGACCAATCGTGCAACCTGATAGCCCAGGGTGGATTGGGATCCTTAATGCCAGGTTTGGGTTTGGAAAATTTGGCAAATCGCCGCTCAATTTTACGTATCTCCTTTGCAGCTGCTTTGAATCCCCCTTCTTTAGCCACCTGCCTTGGTACTTTCTTCTCTAAGTTTCTCCAAGTAGGATCACAACCTACAAATTTAGAAGAAGTACACTGAAAACAAGTTGTGGTTGGAGACCAGGAGTAGTGTGAATCCATGGTTCTCAACCTATGGTCCGCGCACCCCCGGGGAGGGCGTGATGTCATCACGGGGTCTGTGAAAGCTTGAAGAAATGTTATGATTTAAATCTTAAGTCTTGGGTGTCCATGGCTATGGTCTGTGGCCACAAAAAGTATTTAAAGAAGGTCCATGGTGAAGAAACGGTTGAGAACACTGGGGTAACTATTTCTTGAAACACAAAGCAGTGAACATTACAGCTGCTGAAGTTCTGTACTGACTGTTTATTGCTGACTGGTGAAATTATTAAGGTAGAATGTTGCAGACACAATATTGTCATGACTGTATTTTATATGGAACTCACACTGTGATGATGCAGGATCCTATCTTATATAACAGTTGGAGGTACAAAAGATTGTTTCTGCAAATATTAGACCATCATCATCAGGAGATCAGGTAGTAACCTTGAATATTCACTTGGTAAACGTTCCTGACAAAATATAACCTGAACAGAGATAATGTGTTGGATCCAAGTCTGTGTGTATATGTATATGTATGTACATGTATATGTGTATATATATATATATGTGTATATATATATATTGGACTTGGAGTTTGATTGATTGGTGTTTGTGGTTTCTTCTGTCTGTTTTGTGGCTTTGATTGGTACATGTGCCGTTTTCTTGCTTGTCTTTTTGTGGCTTTGATTGGCTGAAACAACCAATCAATCCAAACTCCCAAGTCCAATGAACACAGACCCAGGCTAATAGCCAATCAGATAGACCAGGCCTCAAATTTGAAAACAGAGGAACTGTGAGACACACATCCACACAGAAGCCTGATGATGGCAGATGAGATTCTGCTGAAATGTTGCTACAACTTTAACAGAACTACAATGACGTGGCGGATATACCCGAAGGAAGCTAAAACAGCAACAAATGTAAGTACCCGCGAGAGCTTAAAAAAACAATATATATATATATATATATGTTTTTTTTAAGCTCTCGCGGAGGTACTTTAACATTTGTTGCTGTTTAGCTTCCTTCAGGATATTATCCCACGTCATTGTAGTTCTGTTAAAGTTTGTAGCTCATTGTAGTTCTGTAAAGTTGTAGCAACGTTCAGCAGAATCTCATCTGCCATCATCAGGCTTCTGTATGGAAGTGTGTCTCACAGTTCCTCTGTTTCAAATTTGAGGCTGGTCTTATTCTGATTGGCTATTAACCTGGGTCTGTGTTCATTGGACTTGGAGTTTGATGATTTGGTGTTTCTGGTTTCTTCTGTCTGTTTTGTGGCTTTGATTGGCCAATCAGAATGATTAGCCAATCAGAATAGACCAGCCTCAAATTTGAAACAGAGGAACTGTGAGACACACTTCCATACAGAAGCCTGATGATGGCAGATGAGATTCTGCTGAAACGTTGCTACAACTTTAACAGAACTACAATGAGCTACAACTTTAACAGAACTACAATGACGTGGATAATACCCGAAGGAAGCTAAAACCAGCACATATATATATTATATATATATATATATATTATATATATATATATATATAAATATTATATATAATATATATATAATATATATATATATATATATATATATATATCTTATGAGGTTTATATCTGGCTTTGTCACTTGTATAGCAAAGCAGATTTCAAAAATACAATATTAAAATACAATATAAAACATGAGGTTAAAAAGCAATAAATTAACAAAAAATATCTTCACAAAGAGATGTTTTTACAATTGTTCTTAACACCAAAAGAATGAGGTTGAACACACCTATCTAAGAGAAGCAATATAAACCTGAAAGCCAGGGGTGCGGATTCTACCAGTTCGCACCTATTCGCTACTACTGCGTTAACATTCTAAGCAGCTCAAGAGAACCGGTTGTTAGAAGAAATTACTGTCCTAATCCTGTAAGGAAGGCAGTAAAGAAACAATTCTGGGTGTTGCTTATAGAAACTGCCTCTCCGTTACCCCTTATTACATTCTTGGCAGGACTAGACTTCCTTTCTCAGGAACATCTTCTGGATTTTTTTCCACTTCTTTGCTGGTACTTTGCTTATGTGGAGAGGACCATTCAAAGTTACAATGGCACTGAAAAAGGTGACTTGACCATTTTCACACTTACTGACTGGTTGCAGCCATTCTCCCACAGTCACTAAGGCCAGGTGAGGAGATGCATGCCTCGATTGTGAAGTGATATTAGAGTTGGCCACACCCAGCCAATAACATGACCACCAAGCCATGCCCACCACCTAAGCCACGCCCACAGAACCAGTTGTAAAAAAAATTGTGTCACACCCCTGCCTGAAGTTCATACAGAAGAAAGATCTAAGTTTCTGAAAACTTCAGGGCGCCAAAGGACAGGTCCTCTACTCTGAGTAACCACGCAGGTTCAGCGAGGAAGAGGCAGTCTAATTAGGTCCCACGCATTTGGTGTTTTAAAGATGAACTGACATCCAGTAGAGATCTTTCAATGGACAGATTAATTGATCCCTATATCTTGCACTCACTTAGTTTATCTGTTACATTTGCTATCAACCACAATTTTCAATAGCAGCCCCACATTCCGATTATTGGTTCAAGCTGAACTGGACACAAAATTCAGTCTCACTGTGTGAGGAATATAAATCACCTAACAGTTATTTAGGTTAGAAATATATAAACCAGGAGACATTTTAATACTGTCTCTTTAAGGGAATGCAAAACTGTAATTAGGTGTGGTTTCTCAAATGGCCATAAGATGGAGTCAGAAACCTGGTTTGTCTTCGTCTGAGTCTCAGAAGAGAGTGTGAGTGTATCTCTGTTTCTTTCTGTTGGAAAGTATTGCCGTTGCTCCATTTCTTCTAATTGACTGATATTACTGGAATTTAATGTAAGTCTGATACCAAACTGTTTTTTGACACTAGACTTTGATATTTGGATTATCCCTGGATTGAAAAAACTGACTGATTTAACTGTGAATGACTTTGGACTGCCTATTTTGGACTTTGCTTAACATTTCTGGAAGTAAAAACCTACATTTACTGTACAATGTATGTGTGTGCTCTGGGTGTATTATTCCAACACTACTCTCTATATAACTCCCTGTATGTGCTCATTCTCCTAACGGGGAATTACCTCAACACACTGCATAGACAAGGCCAAATACCAATTGGGACAGTCCATGAACTTTAATGGAACACATGAAATTTCAAGCCTCTCTTGACTGGGCAAGACTGAACACTGAAGTACTAGAAGAGAAGAAGTCTAGGTAGTCCATTACCATCTAATTAGTTCAGGAAGACAAACTGTTGTGCAACAGTTAAATAGTATACTGATTGCATTCTTAAAATATTTTGACCATGGTAATATACTGTTGCACCAAACTTTGGGAAGAAGCTTTTGACCAATGAGATGGAATATCCATGGACTGTGATCATACTACATCCCTGCTCTCCTGACTTGATCTACTTCATGACAGTTTGGAAACATAAATACATGCTTGGTTTGTAATTTCATTCAGGATTTAATCTTGGATTATTTTATCAGGAATGGACCTGGAATTGACTTCACATCTTCGTTGATTAGATCACAGCTGGAAAGGAAGAAAGGCCAGCCAATGGTCTGGTATAAGCCACAACGAGTTCAAAGATCAAACATCTAAAACTCTACATTTACTTTAGAGGCTCTTTGTTCTCCAACATTTATAATTTACCTCTTTGACCGATAAACTTGCAACACTCGGCAAAACCTCCAGCAGCAGCATAATGAAGAGGCGTATTTCCATTCATGGCTATAAGGCCCACATCTCCATTGTAGGCAGAAATAATCCTCAGAATCTGGGGAAGGAAGCCCATGCTATTACGTGCAAAAGCAAACATGTGGACACTAATAACAACCATCAAATTGAGTTTATTTTGAGCTGCAGCAAACACAGATGACTTCACTGAAATGATTTAAAAACTATTACTGTCAATATAACACAGAATAATAGTGATTAAGATAAGTGACTGTATATTGGCACACAGGCAACATTCCTACATGGTAATCCTTCTTATAGGAGAAAGGATTTTTATTTTTTTGTTTTATCTTTTGGGGCAAAGCTCTATTTTCACACTTGTTCTGCTTTTTTTAGTAAGAGGGTAAGTTTTATATTCTGGGATATGGGAGCTCTAAAAATGAAGTTTAGATGGGATATGAGAGACCTACCTTGCTTGCCTTCAAAGAAGTTCTTCATTAAATGGATATTTGCACTGGGTGCATGTGCTGAGAGAAGCAAAGACACTGATTTCCTCTTTTTCTTATTCCAATCAAACACACACAAGCTTTGGATTCTTTGAATAGCTTTGAATTAAAATGATCATATCTTTGAGAACTTGATCTCCAGTCAGTTAAATCCCAGGACAACATTGCCCGCCAGACATCTAATTTCCAATAAGTTACTGCAGGGCAGGGGTGTCAAACTCAAGGTCCTTGGGACTATCCCGGAAACTGTGAAAGACTGGCCCGCGGTGCCTCTGCCAGTGAAAATGGAACTCTGTTTTCACTGGCAGAGGGTTGCAGGAGGTGGTTGCAGCTGAAAAAGGAGCTTGGGAGCCCATTTTCTCTGGCCGAGTGCTTGGTCCACCACAGGTGCCCTGACACCAGTGATACTGAACTGGCCACACCCATCCTGGCCACGGTCACTGCAGTCCCCTGAGGTCAAACACAACCCTGATGCGGTCCTCAATGAAATGGAGTTTGACATCCCTGAGCTACTGCATGAATATGAACCTCTCTCTGCAAATCAGCTTTCTTCTTACTTACTTGTCCTCATTTATCTGTATTTATTCCCTTGTTCTTGTTTGTGTTCATACTTATACTTGTTATCTTGTACATGTTTGACAAATAAGCAAACAAATAAATATTTTTGGAACTTTGCAGATTTAAATGTGCCGTCCCAAATCCTGTGTGGTCCTAAAACTAATGGAAATTGCAAAGCTCCATTTTAAGGGCAAGCAACCAGCTCAACTGAACTTGCTGGATATAAATCAGCCAGGATGCTATTTCTCTTAACACAAGTTTAGGAGGTGGGGAAGGGTAAATAGTACTAATAGGGAATACTGAGGCCCAAACTGATATAAAGAGACAAAGTTGGCTCCTCCCCATGCCTCACAACTGTTCCACTGAGTTTAAAGTTACTGGTCTAAGAAAACTTAAAACAGGCAGACAAACAAGTGAGTTTTTCCCAGGGGATTGATTCATTTGGGACAAATCCCTGGCATAGTAACCTCGAATCTTAATGAAGAGAATCCTCAGAGTGGAGGCTTCTGAACAAAGCAGCAGGAAATATTTAAACATTTAACCAGATACACTTCCAGCAAAGACTGTAGAGGAGAAATCAATTTAACATGATGACAGAATGACAAACACAACCCCGAGCAGTAATTCTCCATCGAGTTTTCTTCTTCCTTCCATCAAATGTGATTCTGGAAATGCATTAGCATAGCACGGTAATGAAAATGTTCCCTGTTCTGCTACCAGGAGGAGGAAAAACTAGCAAATGGTAACAAAACTTATTCCTTCAACAGCAGCACTCATTGATGTTAATAGGTCAATTTAAGAACTTAAAATGTTGTGTATTTCTGTAAATCACATTTATGGAGAATTGGGGAAATTCAATTCAGAACTGCCCTTTCTTGACAGCAACCTTGTTATGTACAGTCCTTCTCCAGTTCAAATCTTTTATCCATCTCTGGGCCTATAGTCACTTTCACATTTCCCCCTCTACTCTATGACCTCCCGCTGTTAGGACAGCCTCCCCATATTACCAACCCATAGAAAAAAAACAAGTATTCCAGAATTCCCTTTCTAGTGACAGCTGATTATTAGTAATTAACCAAGAGAGATCCTTGGTTGGGTACCTTTGCTTCTGACAGCATCAAGAAAGAATACCTCAAAAAACCCTCCTTTGGCAGCAAAATGGGCAGCATGGTGTCGCTCGTTGTCAAAAACATTAACATTCCCACCTCTCTCCAGGATACCCCGGACCACATCTAAAACCCCTTCTCTTGCTGCTTCCATCAAGGCAGTGCGGCCNATTCCCACCTCTCTCCAGGATACCCCGGACCACCTCTAAAACCCCTTCTCTTGCTGCTTCCATCAAGGCAGTGCGGCCTGTTGCCTGCAAATCAGAGAGACATGATTATAGATTTTTCCCGAATTTCAAAGGAGACAGAAAAGCAAGCAAGGTTCCAGAGATAAAACCATATGCAGAGATTCAGAATTGTCCAAAGAAAGCTTGTTGTTTCGCCTCTTACTTGGAAACAGAGGCTACATTTTGACCTGGATCAGTTGCTATCCAGCTACAAGCTAGGATCCTAGCAGGAAGTGTATATCATGCCTCTACTAAGAATGTTCTTTCCCTTAAATAAGGGTTTCTCAATTGGCTAAGTCCAGGAGACCAAGCTGCATAGACACATACAGTGTATGTTATTTTCCCAGTCAAAATGGCCCTTATCTTTACGATAGCCCTCTCTTTGATGTATTTGTTTCCCAAATGCTGACAAATTGATTCTGCTTTACATGTGGAAACATTATCAGCAGGAACGTTTACATTACACATGCTTGCCATGTAAAATGGCAGCAGTCGTGAATTCTACCACTGCCCTTTGCACAAAATGTTTCTAAATATCTTACTGTTTCATTTCAAGCACTCCACTTAAGGTGTTGGAACAACAAGAATGGCATTAAGAGTTTTGGATCATGTAGAATAATTAGGGCATGGTTTGGACCTGCACACAAGTACAAACAAGAGCATTTCTTGCTTTGTTTTCTATGATACATTGATGTGTTTTGGGAAACCTATGTTGGATAAGCTATTGCCCTCCATATTGTCCTGTCTTTTATAAGGCAGAGCCTGCCACATGCTCTTTTAAAAAAAAAAAAGACGTTGTATTGTGTTTTTTGCCTCTGGTTAATGAGTTCCAATTTCAGTCNAAAAAAAAAAGACGTTGTATTGTGTTTTTTGCCTCTGGTTAATGAGTTCCAATTTCAGTCAGTCCAAATGACTGAACAAAATGAAGCATCCAAGGTACCCACTTAAAATGTTAAGAATGCTCTTACTGGGTTTGTTGCATTGGGATCTGCTCCTCTTTCCAAAAATGTCATACATATCTCTTTGATCTCGTGGGCTTGCTCACAGGCTTGTACGAAAACTGGCTTCCCCTCAAAAGCACAGTTGTTAACATCCGCTCCAAATTCGAGGACCATCTGAACACAGCGGAAGTGCCGCTTGGTGGGCAGAATGCAATAAAATAGCACTCCTGGAAAGAGCACATAGCACTATGGCTTAAAAAAGCAAACGTCCACCACGCTGAACACAGCTACCACACCACTAAGGGAATTGAAACATTTAGTCTGGTCTTCCTGAAAAACCCTCCCGCCAAACAAAGAGGACACAAGACTTGTCCTACCCTTTCCTTCGGCATCCACTATTGTCATATCTGCCTCGGCCTGGACCAGCACATCCAAGGCCAAGTCGTGACCAAGTTCTGCTGCTTTCATTGCAGGGGTACGCCCCATTCGATCTTGGACATCGGGGTGAGCGCCAAGCTCTAAAAGAAAGTTGCACATGTCAATGTCGTTGGCCACACAAGCCAGGTGAAGGGCACCGTCTCCATTTTCTGGCTCTGTGAAATTGATGAGTTCAGGGTATCCAAGCTTGGTGAGCTTTTCAATCTGTTTCTTGTCCTTCTGGCGAACACACTGAAGGACTTTATAGATCTGGAGGTTTTCAAGCCTCTTGTCAGCCAAAGCCATGTTCAATATCCTGAGGAAAACTCTCCCCTTAAAGAAAGATCCTGAATAAGAAAAAGAAAAAAATTACAAAAAGAGGGAATCAGTTCACTCTAAATTCTTCAAGTTTCATGTTACGGTCATGGTATTTGGTAGCTAACAACACCGGTAATGGGCAATTTGCATTCAGTGGATTTAGAATGGAGTATAAGTTGTGTAGGGCTTTGGATTCAAAGGGGGAAAAAAGATGCTTTGGAATGTGCTGGACAGCTCATGCTTTAAAGCATCTGCATCTTTTCCCAGGATCACAATACTTCCTACAGAGTTGAGTCTTTTCCCAGCAAAACATACTTTTTAGTTTAAAAAGTTGCCAAACGACGTTAGTTGTGCACACAAACACATTCTGAAGCATCTTTTCCTCTCTGAGCCTGAAGCACTGCTCAGCCCCAAGAAAGGTTCTAGAAATGGGTTTACATCCTTTACCCAAATATTGTCCTGGCATCACCTTCCCTCTTGTGGCATACAAGGATGCAACAAAAGAAGAGTGAGATTTAGGTAAACCATTCCCCCTTTTTGTTAGCTTTTATATCCCCCAGTTCTGGTAACGGCAAAGACCAAAGGCACCAAGCCAGTGTCTGAGGACTGCTGGAGCACTGTGGGATTGCTAGGTTCTCATTGGATTCATCAATTCAATGAGAATACATTGCTTTCATTGCCAGAAAGAGAAAACTTTGCCAGGCATTTAGTCCCATTTAAAGGTAAAAGTTCCCCTCCCACATACATGCTAGTCATTTCTGGCTCTAAGGGGCAGTGCTCATCTCTGTTCCAAAGCTAAAGAGCCACCGCTGTCTGAAGACATCTCCATGGTCATGTGGCCGGCATGACTAAATTCCGAAGGCGCATGGAACACTGTTACCTTCCCACCAAAGTGGTCCCTGTTTTTCTACTTGCATTTTTACATGCTTTCAAACTGCTAGGTTGGCAGAAGCTGGGACAAGTAATGGGAGCTCACTACATTATGCAGTGGTAGGGATTCGAACCATCGAACTGCCAACTTTTCTGATTGAAAAGCTCAGCGTCTTAGCCACTGAGCCACCATGTCCCCCTTAGTCCCATTTAGAGCCTCGTAATAACACAGCAATAGCAATAAGACTTATATACCACTTCATAGTGCTTTACAGCCCTCTCTGAGTGGTTTATGAAGTTAGCATATTGCCCCCAACAATCGGGATCCTCATTTTATCAACCGCAGAAGGGTGGAAGGCTATGTCCTGTCAGGAGAAGTCATCCTTGATATGTATGCTAAAGTCAACCTTACAAAATAAGGATAAAGCTGGATAAGGGGTTGCAGAGTAAGGCTTTCCAACAATTAATCACAACATGTAGAAATAAGGATGGATGTGATAAAGGCTGTATGGCAGCTCAGTTTTTGTCTCCAAAAGATTTGTTGTTGATACCTACAAAAGCATTGAGTGCCTGTTTGTCCCATCTTAAAGCAGGTGCGATTCCTGGAACGTAAAAAAAATTGATAGTGGAATTTTAACAAGGTTTGCAAAAGATACATTGTACTTGAAACTTTGTTACAAGATAACAAAGTTTTCACTGGAAAGAGAAAATGAGAAAAGAAGCAAGAAGCAGTTTTGGATTATTGGATGATTCCTAGAACTTTGGATGGAGGATCCTAATGAAACAAAATAAAATCAATTGGGGGTTGTTTAATTTTTTTTTAAATGGCATCACTTTCTTGAAGAGTTTAAAAATGAGACTTAAAACAAAAAGAAGAAGCACCCAAGATGGAAGAGGATTCTTTTGGCTTTGTATTTCAATTTTTAGAAATGGAGATCTTGAACTATGGAAAACAACAAGAAACGCTGGCAGAACAAGAAGGGCAGGGACAAGAAGTAAGGCGAACAACGAATGACCAAGCAATTTTAAGTCGGGGTTAAAAAGGGAAAGGGGAGAAGGGAGTTAAAAACTTAAGCCACGGAAGCAACAACCAAAAAAAAGAGTAATTTGAAAGTAATCATAGGAAGAAGCAGAAGGGAGGAATCAACGGAAGGGAGAATCAGATTGAAAGGGAATAGAAAGGGGAGGGAGAGAGAAGAAGGGAAGAGGGAAAGGAAAAGAAGCTACAAAAGACAGAATAAGATATAGAGGTACAGGAAAACATACAAGAATTAAAATGGTTATAAAACCTATTAAAAGACACAAAGACAATGGTTAAAATTTAATTAAGGGAGGAGGATTCGCAAGGGTGCTTTGGAGAGCATTGTTATATTAGAAATAGAAAAGGGCTAGAAAAAATGTTAGATGATAAAGTGATAGAAAAAAAATTCTATTTGATTGTGCAGTAGAATATTTGTTTGTAAAAACAAAGGCCCTCAATGATTTAAAAAAGAATGTTTAAAAAATCTGAAAAGAAACATTGGAAGATTTATCAGTTGACAAGATGAACTTGAATAAGAAAAATGAATTTATTGACTACTGTTAACAACTATGTTTGGTTTTTTATTAAAACATAAGTAAAATAAGGAAATATTCAATGAATTTAAAAGTGAAAGACAACTGATATACTAGTAATGTTTGTTTAAAAGCAAATAGAAGATGTAAAACGATTGTTTTAATATTAATGCAGAGTGCTACTCTTGAATAATTATTCCATTTATCTATTGTTATACATATATACAACAATATACAGTATATTACATATATACTTTTAAGAATTTAGTGTGATTATTTTAAGGGAAATGTACCAAGCAGAATTCGGATTTGAAAATAGTTATATCTTGTTATAATAATAGAGGTTAGAAAATAATGTTTAACTGTAAAGATGTAACTTAAATTTTTAAATAAGCATTTTGAAACAAGATATAAAGGTGTTACCACCCCAGTCTAGTAATACAGGCAGAAATTATGTTTTATGAAGAAAGATAATTATGAAATTGTTAAATAGGGACAGACGAAAGTAATAATGAAAGATTGATTAGAAGGATTTTAAAAATTAGAAAAAGATATGTAATTGAATTAAGAAAGGAATGAAATAATTAAAATAAGGCTATAGGCTAGTAAAGGAAAGGGAAAAGCTATTGAAAAAATGTGAAATAGTTAAAGATATGGATTAGAATGTATAAGATAAATATGTATTGAGTTTATGTCTGTATGGAGGAGTGATAACCCAGGGCCACGCTGTTCTCAAAAAAATATATTTTATTTGTATTTTTATCTTTTGTGAAAACATAAATAAAACTTTTATTAAAGCAGGTGTGATTTTTTTCCCCTTGTGTTGGGGTAAGCCTTCCTAACTTCCTGGTTGATTTTGGTGCCATAGCTCTACAATATCTTAAACTGTTATGGCACTTAACTATTTCTGAAACACTTTCTGCCACATACATGTTTGTGAAGTCTTTACAGCGCTCCCAGTTCAAAAAGAGGCTATTTTGCACATCTTCTGTGCACTGGCTATTCAAATGGTTTCACATAAATACTATGAATTAATAATATATCCTCCCCTCCTCCATGTTGTGGAAACCATGAATCTGACAGCATATGCTATCGCATGCAGCTCAAGTCAGTTAGCCAATAGCCGCTACTGCGGCTATCACTTTTACTTTTTATTAACATCACAGGAGTTATAATGTGATATATATCTATATCATGTATAACATAATTCAAACAATGCACCTTATCCATCCTAGAGCAGCAATACTATAGATATTAACAGATGATTTCCACTTCCAAGTTTTTTTCCCCAGTCCAGTTCCTATTAACATCTTACCTTATTTTCATTGACTAATCCTCTGGCTCATTCCGTTGCCAGATGTGTATATTTTCAAACTGTAAGGTTTTTGAGGAAGAGAATAATAACTGTGTTTTAAAAAACTCATACCAGTCAATTCCCAGGCCTCCAAACCTTAATACCTATCATGTAGCACATTACAAAAAAGATGGCTTTTTGGTGGGCTTGTTATCGTTTTCAATCTAACATGTTCTACTCATTTTTAAAAACCAGCTTAACCATTCACATAACTTTCGTAGGAATTGGGGCTGCAGTGGCTCACATGGTAAGATGCTGGGCTTGCACACCACTGAAGTCGGCAGCTCAGTGGCTCGATTCCTTTGAGTGAATAAACCTCAGAGGGACAAGAAAGGAGCCTCCACGACTGCCTGCCAGCATTCAGGCATCCCGCGGGTAAAGATAACACCGCCCAAAAAATTCCTTTCACAGAAGCAGCCAGCCACCTCAGATCCCTGGCTAACACATGCTATACAGTAAATAAACAAACAAACAAACAAACAAATAAGTAAATAAGTTAGTCAGTCAGTCAGTAAAGTAAGTAAGTAGGAATTCAAACAAGAGAAAGACTCGGTGAGAAGCTTAAGAAAGCATGGACTCGGCTCAAATACCCAGGAAAAATTAAATAGACTCAGATTTTTGGAACAGTCACTGATGTCTAGACAACCACTTCTGAAACATAAAACAAGATTCAGTCTATTCCCTACTCTTTCATCTCCCATCTACATCAGGAAATAAATGACCTGAGGCCACTGATCAAGCTACTCTATAACTGATAGTTGTAATCACCTACTGCAGTGCATTGTCTTCAACGCCTGTTGTCATGCTACCTTCAACAGAATTCACTTCCAAATAAGCGGAATGTAGAATGCAACTCTGGAGATTCCAAACTTTTTTTTTTTTTGGCCATTCCACAACTTAGAACCCAGGGAAACAAAACAAAGGCATCTCAATAAATTCAGATTCATATATGCCCATCAATCCCAGGCACATCAACTCAACCCAGAAAGTGAGTTTCTTTAAAAGTCCAACATCGTAAACGAAGCTTTCATAAGCATGCTAAGCAGTTTCATGTTCACTGACATGTTGATGCCTAAGGCAGGCCTGTTTATGCACAAAGGCCAGAGAATGTCTGCATCTGTCCACATTTCCATCGTGTATAAGAAAACTGAGTAGGACCTCGGAAGACTTTTAAAAGGGTGAAGCAGGATGTGTTTTTGTGACCCAGAGTTCACTTACTAGCTGAATACAGAACACAGAATAACAACGTTGGGAGGGACCTTAGAGGTCTTCTAGCCCAACTCCCTGCTCAAACAGAAAACCCTATACCAGGGGTCGGCAACCTTAAACACTCAAAGAGCCACAAAAGTCCTAACCGGAAGCACCCGGTTCAATCCTGGAGCCAACCAGACTCTATGGCAATTCCCCTACCATAGAGTCTCCTCCTAGCACAGCGTCCTTTTTCCTCTACCTGTCCTAACCAAAAGCCCTATCAATTGTGGAGCCGACTGGCAACAGGGAGCCACAGCAGAGGGATGAAAAAGCCACATGCGGCTCCAGAGCCTCATGTGAGGGGTCAACCTATTGACCCCTGCCCGATATCATGGGTCTTCAAACTTGGCAACTCCCAGAATCATACATTGCTATGTCCTACCTTTCAATGAATACTTCAGCTTCAACCATAACAATACAAGAGCAAACAATAGATACAAACTCAAGGTTAACCACATCAAACTTGATTGCTGGAAATACGACTTCAGCAACAGAGTGGTCATAATGTCTGGAATCCTCTACCTGACTCTGTGGTTTCTTCCCCAAACTCCAAAAACTGTAATCTTAGATTGTCTACGATTGACCTCACCCCTTTCCTAAGAGGTCTGTAGGGGGCGTGCATAAAGCGCACCAATCGTGCCTATCGTCCCTGTCCTGTTGTTTCTTTTTCGTTTTTATTTTTCTTATACGTATCCATGTATTCATAACTATGCTTTTACTTATGAGTATTACCTCGTAAACAATTGACATAAATAAATGAATGAATGAATGAATGAATGAATAAATAAGTAAGTAAGTAAGTAAGTAAGTAAGTAAGTAAGTAAGTAAGTAAGTAAATAAATAAATAAATAAAATTCCTGAGCTAACATGACTGGAGGAGGAGGATTTCTGGGAGTTGAAGTCCACAAGTCTTAAAGCTGTCAAGTTTGAAGGCCCCTGTCCCATGCGACTTCAGACAAATATCTTGTGAAAAACTTCCAGTGTTGAAGCAGCCACAACTTTGGAGGCAAGTCGTTCCAGGGATTAATTGCGGTCTGAACCCCGTTTCCCGCCATACGCCAAAATCAATCCTTCACCACCAGAGGAGACCTGCCCAGACATACTGTATCTGCCCTTCAGCACCCACCTGATGGTCTCTCCTCATCCCCACCTGATGTGGAGAGGTCGTCTGGACACCTCTGGAGGGCGCCCCTGTTGGAGAAGGTCGGATGACATCATCTAAGTCACGGCTATTGTTGCCCCGTTTTGTTTTCCCTCCTTTTATTTTTTATTTTTTTTTTCCCCTTTTTGGGGTTTCTCCTCTTGCATTTCGTCCAACCTGCTCCCGAGCCACCTTTACCTGCAACCTTGCCGATGCTCCAGGAGAGCAGGACGACTCGCCGTAGCGCATGGCTTCTTCCCAATTCCAGCGGCGGGCGGCTGCAGCTTGGAGAGCCGAGGCTGTTTCCCCGCGGCGGCGGCAACACCCGGAGCCGCGCAACCCGGAGGATTCCGGCGAAAAGGAGATTGTTAGCCAGGAGCTCCTATAGCAACAGAACCGTGGAAGAAAGCAGGCGCGCCGGCACATGCGTAACAATAGGAGCCACATCCAGTCCTGCCGCCCCGGATCCATGGTGCTTTGCTGAGCTGAGTTCATCCCACCCCGCGATCACCGGGTGGCGGGGGGGGGCGGGAGCAGGGAGGGGCGAGGGCAATGAGTCTTCCACCCGCGGGGAGGGAGGGGCTGCTTAGGGCAACGAAGGGTGGAGGTCTTTGGGCTGCGGCTCGCCATCGATGTCTTTTGCTTCTCTCAGCGGAGGGCGGGTTGAAAAAAACCCCAAAACTACAACTGCTGGTAGGGACCACGGAATAAAAGGTGGAGGTCTTTTTCTTTCTTTCTTTCTTTCTTTCTTTCTTTCTTTCTTTCTTTCTTTCTTTCTTTCTTTCTTTCTTTCTTCTTCTTCTTCTTCTTCTTCTTCTTCTTCTTCTTCTTCTTCTTCTTCTTCTTCTTCTTCTTCTTCTTTTTGAGATCGTTGCAGTAGCTGGCTGCAATATTTCACAAATCTCAAGGACTCTCCAGGCTCCTATCATGGGGTTTTAGGATGTGATGTCCGAACAAGCCTGCACTTAGTTTTTGGACCACTGACTTGGCTCCTGTGTGGTGTAAACTCCTCAGTTCCTCAGAAGTTGGAACGATAGTCTACGTTACAATGATCTTTCCTTTGCAGACAGAGACTTATCCCATGGACCATCTTCTCTCATGGTCTTCTGTGGGACGTTCAGGTGGTTTAATGTCTCCTGTGATATCCCAAAGGTGCTCTTTCAAGAGGCAACTGGACTTTCTGGTTTTCCTGTGAAGACGATTCACTTCTCATCCAAGAAGCCTTCTTCAGCTCTGAAGATGCTCCTTGGATGAGAAGGGAAACGACTTCAAAGAAAAACCAGGAAGTCCAGTTGACTCTTGAAAAAGCACCTTTGAGACAACCATAGGTTTAGGACAGGATAGGATAGCATAGCATAGCATAGCATAGCATAGAGCAGAGCAGAGCAGAGCAGAACAGAACAGAACAGAACAGAACAGAACAGAATAGAACAGAATTCCTTATTGTCCAAGTGTGATTGGGCACACAAGGAATTTGTCTTGGTGCAAATGCTTTCAGTGTACATAAAAGAAAAGATATAAAAGTGTACATAAAAGTCAAGAATCATCAGGTACCACACTTAATAATAGTCATACGATATGGAAACAGCCCATATAAATGGTTAGGATATACGCAACAAGGTTACAGTCATACAACCATGATCTGGATGGCTGAAAATCTCCATAGACATTTAGCTATGTTTCCTGTAATACTTATCCCAAGACAATTTCTGACTGTTTTCCGTATGTTCTCCAAAGTCAGCAAAAATACCTACAACAAGCTCACTGCAAGCCTCAATCAATTTGGGATGCATGTTTTTCCATAAGTCTTTTGGATAGTAAGTGAGGCTGGAATAGCATGTACCTTCAGATAAAAACAACTTTAAAGAACTCAGGATCATTCTTTAAATTAAAGACATGCTTCAGCACCTTCAGGCACTTGGATTTATTTGCTGACCAACCTTACTGTAACTTGAGAAGAAGGATTGGCTCCCACTTTTAGTAACCGGCCATTATTAAACTTTTGAAAAACTGGTTTGAATTACCTACGGTAATCGCTATCAAAAGATCACCCTGCAGCAAAAAAAACCCTATTGTAATAATTTCAGTTTATTTTGTCAAATTAAGCACAAATATCAATGGATGTCATTTTCATCATTTATAAAGGTATCAGTTACCACTGCTGGTTTTCTATACAGAGCCTTGGTATATAAGTGCCTTGGTTAAATAAGCATGGAAGAGTTTGCACACAATTTTTTTTTTAAACCTGAAAATTAACTGGAAGAATTTTGAAGCATTTTTTAAAAGTCCCCATTGTGGTTAAAATAAAGGCAAGTTCCATTTGATAATGGTCTTCATTTGGAAAGCTGGAATCAGATGAGTTCTATTGGAGGTAGATGACTTAAGGCAAAACAATTTCTTCTCTGCATTGTGGGAGAGGACACACCACACCCATAAGCTGGCCACATGCTTCAGAATGCCTTTAAGGGACTCACCAGTTGTACAGAGACCACTGGTTTTAGAATACTTTGCTGGATAGGAATTCCAAGAACTGAAGTCCCTACAAATCTGAAGGAGACCAGATTGACAAACAATTATTTTACAACAGTGTTTCCCAACCTTGACAACTTTTAAGAGAATTTTGAAAGTCCACCCCTTTCAAAGTGGACAGGGTCGAGAAACACTGCTGCAGAGGGTTCCTGCTGGACAAGTTTGAACTGTTTTCAACAATGGAAAGATGACCTTAGTGGATCCTTGAATTGCTGGCTTTTTAGAAGCTCAGCCTCTCACAATCTACAAATTATTGGTTGGCAAAAAGTCGTTCCTCTTTCTCCAATGCTGACATTTTGTCTAGTTTCCAGAATATTTCTGAAGAATGAGGAGGTTTGAGTCTCATTAGCATTTGGATGAGACATCTTAAGGAAATATCAGAACTTTCAAGCTGAAAAATCATTAAAAAAAAATCCCCAGAGGATAAAAAGCTATTTTCACATTAAAGACAAGAAGTATCCACAAAATCACCAGAAGTTGAACTCAATTTGAGGGCATCTTTATCTTTACCTTTGGAGGATTGCTGATAATGTTGCCACTGCTGCTAGTTCATTGGCCAGTTCTTCAGCACTTGGCCTAAATCCAGCTTCATCTGACATTCCTTTCTCTTCTGCATTATTTATTTTTGCCTGAGATGCACTACTATTGCTGCTGCACAGTATATACTGCAAGCTTTAGTTTTTAAAACCAATGAAGAACTATAGCCGCCTAGATTAATACTCAGTTCCATCTTTCTTATATACCAGGTCAGTGGGTTATATATTTGCATACCATTGTGGATAAACAGCCAAATGGTAAAAAAAAAAAGGAAAAATATGGGTCAGAAAGAGAATAAGAAGATCATAAACTTAAAATAGGGGCCTGCTGTCTTTTTACCAGGCTAAATTCTTGCTTTGTAGCTAAGAGACCAGAGGATGGGGGTGGAATCAGGCAATGCGAAAAGAACATTGGTGAAGAAATGGAATCTTATGCCAGCTTACTCAAAGATCTACTGGAATATCCTGTAACGACTTAAGATCTGTGTATCTAGAGCAAAAGAGGAGACTCTCAGGGTTGGAAATTCATACAACCAGGTCATTAGAGGGCCAGTGAGAATTATGTTTTCTACACATTTGTTGTAATGCCTGGACAAAAAAAATCTATAAATGCATTAAGCAAAAAAATAAATACACGCACAGCATTATATTCCTGCAGTGGGTCATATGTTGGTTTTCTTTTGAACTCTACAAAAGTATCTGTGGATACAAAATAAACAGCACTTAGCTTCTTAATTGGGCTGGGTGGGCTTGCTGTTATGGATCTTTGCTGAGTTAAATGGAAGCTACTTTCTAGAAGACTGGTTGCCTCCAGTCTTCAATGACAATACTTTGGAGACTTTTAACATTAAAAAATAGCTCAATTTTAAAAACTTTATTAATGAAACTTATACACTATCCATCTTACTACATAAGGGATTCTAAATAGTTTAGAATAAAAAGATCATTTGGATAAGATGCCGTGGTAATTTTTCTGTAAGTTGATTACAATAAACACTTGGTTAATGGAGTGTTTTGAAATTTTAACTTTTTCTTTTTTTTATTATTAGTGTACTTCCTGTTAATTATTTTGTCACTAATATAGTAGATGGCAAGTCAATAATTTGTAAATAGATTTACTAGTTTAAAAATATGGGGAGAGGCTTTTTCATAAGGAGTGAGAACCAATATTGTAGCAATGTATTAATCAGTATTCAATTAAGGGGGATAATTGAAGACCAGCAACAGGTTTTTTTTATCAATACAATTTTGTATAAGTGTATTTTTTTAATCCACTTTTTAAGTGTCTTGATTGATTGTGTGGTTCTTTGTTTTTGTTTTAAATTTTTTGGAGTTTGGTATTTTAACTTTATAAAATGAAATAGAATAAAATAAAAAATAGAAAAAAAGACAATAACAAATATACAAAAAAAAAAAAAGTAAAAGGCAGGGAGAACCCCCTCAAAGCACCAGCCACACCCAAGCTGTGTATCAGTCTTGGATATCCATGCTACTTAAAGAGCCAGACCACTAACATATGACAAATACTTTGTTGTGGGTGGTGGTAATTCTTGTAATATTCAACTTTGAATGAAAAGGGAAAATAATCATATGTAATATTGTTATCTTAAATTATAGTTAATATTGATATTTTTTTCACTTGTCTATTTTCAATACACAAAGCTATTTAAAGAATAGAATCTCAGTAGTCTAATTATATTACAAAAATGTCATTGTATTGAAAGTAATATATCATTGTTTAATCCCAGCATGTGAGAGCTAGTTCTTAAATAGCCTCAAGGGAATCCCCTGATACTAGATCAGTCCATTACCCAAATAAGGAACAGTGCAAAGCATCACTCCTGCTTAAAAGGGGGATATCTATTATTATGGCTCATCACATGGTCAGCTAGATGTTTAGATGGGGTTTGACATTTTTATCTGCTTATTGAATTTTTCCCAAGGACTCGGAGTAGGAAGATGTTGTAATTTGATGATATTAGAGGTATCACTGCAAGATGTAAGCTGTAAAGTTGCTTTTTGCAATTGAGTAATTGTGATTTTTGTCAATGCCAATGGTGTTCAAGTAATGCTCCAGATATTTTGGGATTGCACCCAAAGTGTCCATTACTATTGGTCCTATCTTTACTTTCTTTGGCCACTGTCACTCTATTTCTATCTGCAGGTCTTTGTATTTTGTTTTATTATTATTTAGCTATTATTCTATTATCCTTATCTGGGTTGTTGTGAGCTACTAAAAATGATGAGAGCCAGGCAACATTTGAATTTGATTAATAATAAATAATACCTGGAATAACACAAGCTGTCTTTATTTTCCCCTGATATCATTTAGTTGTTTGTACACGACACCTTATTGCAACTCTTGACCATGTTTGCCTCTGCTTTTCATACCTTTTAGAGGAGAGCACAGAAATACATTCATACATTAATTAAAACACACAAAGAATTATTGTTTTACTCAAGATTCGCTGTTGTTTGGCATTTGACTGGTATGCCCTTGGCACAAGCTTATTACAGTCTTGGTTCATGCTTCTGAATTCAAACAAGGAAGCCTTCCAAGGCCACCCAAAACCAAATGACATATAATCTTGATTAAACAAGAGCATAAATGAGTAACTGTGAAAGTAAAGAAGCTGTTCTGCAGGTAACCTACATTAAAAAGAATGTTTGTACTTTAGCGACAAATTTCCAAAGCAAAGTATACAATTAAAGATCCAAATACAGAACGAAATTACTACAGCTAGGAATATGTTATCTAAAATTCTGCAATGGCAATTTCAAGCAAAACCCAAGACGTATCCTATGCACAGGAAATTACAGGTACTCCTCAAATTTAGACCAAAACTGACCCCCAAATTTATATTGCTAAATAAGAAATTTTAAGTAAATTTTGCCCCATGTTATGACATTTCTTACCATGTTTGTTAAGTGAATCACTGCAGTTCTTAAATTAGTAACATGGTTGTTAAGTGAATCTGATTTCACCATTGACTTTGCTTGTCAACAGGTTGCAAAAGGGGATCCTAGGACCACAGGCCACTACAACTGTCATAAATGTGAGTCAGTTGTGAAGCCTCCGAATGTAAATCACATAGCCATGGGGATGCTGCAAGGGTCATAACTGTGAAAAATGGTCATAAGTCGCTTTTTTCAGTGCTGCTGTAATTTCAAATGGACTGGTGATGTAGTATCCCTTAATCTTGAAGGGAATTCAGACACATGTCATTGATGGTGCATGTCTACATTTACCATCCAATCAAGGTGAAAGCAGGGGACACGGGCTCAGTGGCTAAGACGCTCAGCTTGTTGAACAGAAAGTTCAGCAGTTCGAATCCCTAGCACCGTGTAATGGAGTGAGCTCCCGATACTTGTCCCAGCTTCTGCCAACCTAGGAGTTTGAAAGCCTGTAAAAATACAAGTAGAAAAATAGGGACCACTTTGGTGGAAGGGAACAGCGTTCTGTGAGCCTTCAGCGTTTAGTCATGCTGGCCACATGACCACAGAGATATCTTCGGACAGCGCTGGTGGCTCTTCAGCTTTGTAACAGAGATGAGCACCACCCCCGAGAACCGGAAATGACTAGCATGTATGCGCAAGGGGAACTTTTACCTTTTAGAGGCATTCCATTTTCCAAGAAAAATATTCCTATGATTTTTTAAAAAGCATGCAGCGAAATCTATCATTGCCTTATGGGCAGTGGGCAGTCGGGGCATTAAACCAATGACAAATCTTGACTCCTGCCATTCTGATGCCTTCCCTGGGTTTTTAACACAAAAAGTAACATATATCAGTGGCAGTGGTAAAAGAAGAGGTGGAGAGAAGTGAGAAAGGTGAGGGAGGTACAGTAAATGAAGCAAACAAATGAATGTGGGAGGCAGCAGCAGGAAAAGACTCTACCTACTGAATTCCTGAACGTTGCAACAATGCTAAAGACAGTACATTCATCAAAGGAAAAAGGAGCCCTATTTATGGAGCATGATTTCTGTTGCATTCCTTTAGCTAACTCACTTGTATTCCATCCTTTTCTTAAAAAAAAAAAATCCTGTCTATATTATGCATATTTTTCTTTTTTGCTTTGTTTTCATCCAATTCTTACCGTGGAGCATATTATGCTGTGGTGACATAAATGTTCCTATATGTACAAAATTGCCAAGGAAAATGAGATCCCGGGGCCTATTTTACACTATTAAGAATGCAAGTATTACAAAATGTCTATGCTTCTGTAAATCTGAAAAGGAACTATTTTTTTCTCTAAGTAAATCACCCCTGATCGGGCACTGCATTTGAATGCCACAACCATACGGCCATTAAGTAGAATAAGCATTCACTTTTTAATCAGTCAAGCATTCAATCAATCAAGCATTCAATCAATCAGGCATTCAATCAATTGCTTTTGGAGAAAGAAAGAAAGAAAGAAAGAAAGAAAGAAAGAAAGAAAGAAAGAAAGAAAGAAAGAAAGAAAGAAAGAAAATTCAGGAGCCCCCCTCATTAAAAGTATCACTGAAGCAGTTAGCATTACCTTTATTCTAGAAAGGGAGCATCACATTTTACTGCAGTGATTAGGGAAGTAGTGCCTGTGGAATTCTGGGAGTTGAAGTTCACACAGCTTAAAAGTTGCCAAAGTTCAAAAGCCGTGGATTAGGGAGTGGAAAGATGCCAGCTTTGAAATGTTTTCCCTTTCTGTCCAGCAGAAAGAAAGAACTTGAAAAACAGGAGGAGCAGGTGGAAGAACATGGTCAATTGAAGCTTAAGAGTCCAACCCTAGGAAAATTTCTACCTACCAAGGAAGCAGGGTTAGGAATGATTTTAATGTTAAAATACACTAATATTAATGGAGCATAATACATATTCTGTAGGAATAAATAACCCTGTCTAAAAAGCCATGTTTTAGCTGTTTAATAAAAAAATCCCTTTGTCCATTGTTTCTCTATTAACCAAGTCTCTGTGCTATCCTATATTTTCACCATTTTCCACAAAATTCTCTTATTAAATTTCTAAATCAACAGGATGTTTATTTGTTGAAGCATAACAAAGAAATAATAAAAGAAAAAAAGATTTTCACAACAAAGATGATACATGACAGCAACAACGAATTTATAAGAACATAATTTCCTTCCTTCCTTCCTTCCTTCCTTCCTTCCTTCCTTCCTTCCTTCCTTCCTTCCTTCCTTCCTTCCTTCCTTCCTTCCTTCCTTCCTTCCTTCCTTCCTTCCTTCCTTCCTTTCCCCCCAAACATACAGGAATAGGAAACTTGTGAGTGCTCAAATGGTGTTGGGCTCCTTATCACTTGTGTGGTCACTAATTGGACTGATAAGAGCTGAGATTCAACAATATCTGGAAGGCCACATGTTTTCTAACCCACCCATTTTTTTTCTCCTTCAGCGTTAACAATTTTAAATTCATTCGTCAAAAATGCATTCTTTGTCCACAAGATGGCTCTTTATACAGTTATACATTAAAACCATAAAGCAGCTTCTTAGACTTCTACAGTTATTTTTCTCCCCTGGATTTTAGAACAGAATGACCATATGCATATTGATGTATCATATTGCAATTATATTAACATTTGCAACTGTATGCAAGCATGTATCTTTATGCTAAGAACATTTATTTATCTCAGCATTTTAGTTGAGACTTTTTCCATCATACATCGTGCATCTATCAAGACAAAAACTGTCAAGGAGTACATGCATATCCAAATATGCACAGATACACAAACCTTTCCTGAATTACATACAATCTCACTTTCTTCTCATTCCCAAAGTGGTAGAGATAATAAGGCCATCTAATCAAAATGTGGAGCAAGAGGTTCTAAAAGTGCAAAGGTCTTTCCCTGCTTTATGCCTTAGATCAAGGTTGTCAAACTCACGTCATTATGGTGGAGTCACGTGACTATCAAGACTTTCCCCCCTTCCCTAAATCAGGTGTGGGCATGGCCAGCACATGATACATTCAGCCCATGGGCCAGGAGTTTGACAGCCCTGCCTTAGATAATAAAAATAGGAATACTGTAGAAGCATGGGAAAAAGAGACTTGAGACTAGCGTAACTTCAGCTCTTTATTGAAAGGTATAGATCTGTGCTCGACCTGCGAGCCATGGCAGCCCTTCTTATAGAACTTGCCGGTGGCTTGCATCCAATAACAACCCTCTGAATCTCCCACGATCAGCACGGCCAATTGCAGTTGATTCTTTACTGACCAATCACTCTTCTTCCATCAAATCACAGTGCAGTCCGTCTTGACCAACCAGGTAAGGGTATTCCAACAATGCTAATATGGAACACCCCTCCCCTCTTGGTTTGGTCCATCCTATGTGATGTAGTCGCGTAGGTAGGCGGGGCTTTTAACTTGCCTACTTGACCTGCGCAGCTCAGTTGTTGCGTGGTCTTTAGCCGGTTCGGATGGAATCTTTGTCGCTCCTGCTCTTCTGCATGGAACTGCCTGGAAGGGTGAGTCAGGCCTTTCGCTGCAACTCTCACCCGATCTACTGGTCTCGGTTGAGTTGTCAGCTTCTCTGTTCCCAGCCGATCTTTCTGGGCTGGTTGAACTGGCTTGGCTGTTTCTTCCAGGCGATGTTCCGTGTGGGTCGTCTTCTGCTGATTCCCTTCTGCTGCCCTCGTTTGCTGGTAGGTGTTGTTGGTTTCTTTTTCTATTTATTTGTGTTGGTGGTGTTTGCTCAGTTTGTGATGATTGGGCATGTTCGGATTGCCGCCGTGCTGTGGGAGGATTTTCTCCTTTCTTTTGATAATTGATTGGGGTTTCTCCCCCCCCCCTCAGTTTTTTTATTTATGTCTTTTTGTGGTGTTTGTGCGTTTCCGGCATTGTTTGAGGTTGTTCATGATCTTAGTTGGTCGATATGTCATTTCCAATTCCTTCCATCCTCCGTTTCCAGCCGGTATGACCGGGACCTGTCACCTGGGTTATTATGGCAGGCACCCAGAGTGGGTCCCCTGAAAAGTTTTTGGCATAAACAGTGTCTCCCAGATTAAATGTGCGGTACTGACTAGACGAGTCTGGTGGTTTTTTGGAATTATATGTCGGGTGAAGTCTGTCTAGGTGGGATCGGAGTTTTCTTCCCATCAGGAGCTCTGCTGGGCTTTTATTGGTTTTTGAGCTGGGTGT
>BHFT01069063.1:0-14260 GCA_004320025.1 Laticauda laticaudata
CAACGACACCTTGGTACTCCTTGCCCGTCCCTGAACTGGGGCAAACCTCTTCCGAAGTGACATATAAGAGTGCCAGAGACCAGGTACTGCTACCTGTGGACTTATGTTGGACACTTGACTGGGTCAGTTGTTTGTATTGCAACAGTCTTGTTGTTCAAACTAAAGGTTATCTTTGATTCACTACACTTGCTTCACATTCTCCTTTTTTTTTCAATAAGTCCTTGTGTTCTTTTGAGAAATGGTTTAAGCTCTGCATGCTTGTGGGAGGTCGGGTATAGATATGCTATTGGCAGGCTCTCGTAGTCATAATGATTTTAGCTGTGGGATTTACGATAAGCTCCGGCAGTGCAAGCATAGTGGACTGGAGCACATTATCGATCACATTTGGGTACGTGGAAAGCCACTTTGCCAACAGGTTCGACAAGCACAACTCTAGGTCAGGCCCGCGCGGCCCTTTAAGTTAGTCTCGCAACGGATAGAGATAGAAAGTACCGTAATAATTCTATCTGAGACCATGTGAACAACGCTTATCACTGACGATGAGACTTCTATCCTTAATAATCGCCGTGAGAGTGTGGCAGTTGCGAGTACTGGCTCCACCACCAACCACATAGCACTCTGGCTCAATCCGTCATCCCGTTTGTGATGAGACAGGCTGAAAGCCAAGCATCTGCTGCTCATGTAACGCATCAGTATTACTATCTTCTGTCTTCGCCAAGCTGCAGAGAGTCAGCTCCTGACTCCAGGCAGTCACTCCAATCGTCCGCTCTAAAGCTGGGGAGTTGCACCAGCGTTGCTTCTCAGGAAGTTGCCGGCTGCTTATCTATTGCCATCTCACCGTGACGCCCCTCTGTTGGGTCCTTGCACATCCTGAGTGTCTATCAGTTTCGCCTTGCCTCCATTCCTCCAGGCCTCCATGTCCCATTGCCCTTTGTTGAAAGTCCACAAGCCTGTTCTGGAAGACTGGTACCAGCGGGTGCGCGATGAAAGATTGCTGCAGAATGCAGCAAGCTTCCAACAACGTTCCTCCGTCAATGTCTCTGGGCGATGCTGCATGGTGGCTGAGAAGTACTGTGAACCTGTTGGCCAGGATGCCAAAAGGTGTTCTCCCTGCACACCCGCCATGCCTGTAGCCTGTAGTTGAAGTCTCGTCCTTTCTTCCGGGGTGGCAGGCATACGTTGAAGTGCTACGGCTTCATGAGTAGTGAGATTCTCGAGGGAGAAGGCGTCCATCCCCCCAGATGAAGTAGGGCAGCATTCTTGCGTGTCGTTGGGCACAGGGAGATCTGGATCTGGGAAGCCCTACGATGAGTGTTGCACAAATTCCAAGCCACCTCCGTTGAGTGGAGCGTGCGCGTTATATATTACCACATGGGATCCTGAAGATGACCCGTAAGCCTGAACGCATCCTGATGTACATGAACTGTGTCGCATCGACCATGGGCGAAGAGGCGACGATGCTGAAGAGCCCTTGGCTAGTGGAAATAAGTGGGACCCTGACTTGGCTGAGACAGCTTTAGCAAAGGCACACGTGCTTGCCATCTATGCCGTCAACAGGTTGTGGGGGAAGTGCCACTCTGATACCACATGACTCTGCAACTTCTCTTCCATCCTTCTTCAGTGGAGCGGGCACTGGAGGAGCTCTTGTATTCTTCGATGATGGCTCTGCACCACTTCTCTTGAGACAATGCTGGATGGTGTTGTGTGGACCCCCAGACCGGACTGCATGCATTTGTAGTGGTCCCCGGAGGCCGCAAGATGTGCGCAGAGTGGAGTGCCACTTGAGTCCAGGTTTCCATCAGGGGCGCTCTGGGCCGGAAGTTGGTGTTCTGCTTGGTTCAACCTGGGGTGTCAGCCGCTGCATCAACTTCGTCAAACATGGCTTGGAGGCATCCTCATGAAGTTCTGGAATGCACTGAGTGTCTTCGTTCCTTCAGCCCACCATCAGCTTGTCGTACATCCGTATCCTGCCTCTTCTGGTGATCCATCATTAACCCAGTCGCTCTTGCCCGCCTCCTTTTCTTCCCTGTAGTAGAGTTTCACAGAGCCTGCAGATGGTTCGTACTGTGCAGAAGGATGGCGGGCTGCCAAAAGGAACTGTGTTACGATCCACAGTGGACATGACTGGATCTGTGGAAGAGGAAGAAGCTCAGATGAAGGGCTGCAAAGTTCTGCACAGCTGGGCTGCTGTTCTGAAAGTGAGATGAGGCGAGGTTGCTCCCCTCCCTTTTTTTGGGCAATATAGTGTCCCTTTTAGTCTCTAGGCCATCCTCTAGGCCTCCTGTAGACATCCTTAATATCCGAAATAGGTCCCTCTCTGCCGAACGTTTTAATCATTTTAAACGCTTTGTTTCCACTGTGCATTCAGTTCTGCAATCCGTTTCCGCATCCGTTCCGCTTCCCTCCCTCGTTTCAAGCGGATGCGATGTTGTGCGGATGCTGCAGGGATGCCTAGCGGATATAGCGGATGCGTAACGGATGCAGAACGGATGCCGTAGCGGAGCATGCGGATGCAGAACGGACGAACTGGATTACATTCCGCGCAAAAGTTTTGGAGCCCAAAACTTTGGAGCGGATGAAACGTATAAACGGATGCTGATGGATAGAGAGGAAGCAAAACGGAGGCAGTGAGTACATCGCGTTTTCCAACGGATGGCAAGCTTTTTTGTCCGTTTTACGTCCTCTTTGCATCCGTTGGTTCGGTGTGACATGGGCTTTAAAGCAATTGATTTTGGAGAAAGAATTTCAGATACAAGCTGAAGTCTAATTGCCCCCTCCCTCCAAAAAATAGATTAGAAAATAAATTGGTATCAGCAATTATCTCCATAGGGTGCATGTGAATGACTGCAGGACTGAAAACCTTGCATTACTGTTACTGCTGTTGATTCATAAATATATTGTGGTAATATTAGAATTTTACATCCTGGACAGACTGTTTCATTTCTACTTTTCTGATGGATTATGATTACATTTGTTTTCAATCACATGAACTCAAAAGTGAAAGTACAAGAATCATAGGGGCCTGAATTTTAAAGAGTTTAAAGGAGATTCTCAAATATTTCTCAAATACTTAGAGAATGATAGAGAAGGGCATAGAAGTTAGATAACTTCGGGTGAACTAAAAGGCAATCTTTTCATTTAGATCCAAATGGCTACTCACAATCAAGGTGAATGCAAATATTCTCAGACCAATTTACAAGAATTTAACCAGTATTTTTTTGAGGAAAAATAGAAGTAAAGCTGATTTCCTGTTTCACCAAATTGATTGAGAATGAGAATGAAAGAGAGGAGGAGGAGGAAGAGGAGGAGGGCTGATTGTCATGATTGTGATTGAAATAAGTCTGCAAGCATGAAGTGTCCATTACTAACTACGATGACAGGAAAAAAAAGATATGAGCTGTGACAAACACATATACTATAGGGCAGTGATGGCTAACCTTTTCGGCACTGTGCCTAAACAGGTGCACATGCCCCTGTGCCGGAAACTGGAAGAGCAGTTCCCCAGCGCACATGCGCAGAAGCACTGAAACCTGACCTTCCAGTTTCTAACATGTATGCGCACGCAGGAACCCAGAAGAGTGTGTGTTTGTGTGTGTGTGTGTGTGTGTGTGTGTGTGTGTGTTGGCAAACACTCCTCTTTGCTGCCTAAAGGGGATATTGCTTAGGTGGTATATTAAAAATGGGTATTTCAATTACAGAGCTTTGAGAGAAGGAAGGAGTTTGCATGAGCAGCAAAGCAGAAATTTCACTGTTGAGTGGGTGCAAAATGCTGGCAGCTACAAGCAAGAGTTGAGAAATAAGAAAAAAATTTCCCCATGCTTTCTAAATTGAGACACACTCCTAAACCATTGGTCAGAAAGGAAAGACTTGAAAGGTGGATGACAGGCCCAAAGTGAGATAGTAACAACCCGTCCAAGTTGCGCTATTCTGTTCTCAGTCATGTTTGCAATGGCATTATTGCAAATCCTTTTCCACTATCCTCACCCCCATTTGCTGTACCAGGCAAACTTTGGAATTTTTGTACAGAACTCACCATTGTCTTCAAGCATGATTTATTAAATAATGCATTTAAGATTGTCTTTTGCCTTTCGTGTTATGAGAAGTGGCTTTCTAGACCAACAGAACATTAGATCCAATAAGTTAAAGAATTGCATTGTTAGAAGGCAGTGACCATAAACTCAACTATGGATGGGGCCCAGCTAAGGTATGTCTCAGTATTTGAAACAAACCCAGAGACTTGATTTTTTTTCAAGATAATAAAATGAATCAAGTTGTAGCAATTTTCTGCCTTCTGCACAGAGATGGATTTGAAGCTGTAAGATGCAGATAGACGTCCATAACAAATTACAACAAGATGTCCATAATAAATTACATTTATTGGTTCATCAGGTATCCTCATAACTCATGTTTGTGATGAAGTTCTTCTTTAATGACCAATCTTTTGTATATCTGCCTTGTGGTAAAAGATGGTTATCTCCTAACCCATCTTGTAGCGATAGAAAGCAGTTCCCATGAGTTAGGGAGTTCAGGCAAAAGTGAGGGAAACTCCCCCAACACATTGAGGGTCAAATTAGTGACCAATCGGGATTACAGATGTGCTCACATGATATGGACTACATTTCCCAGGATACCTTTAACTACATTTACCATGACGCATTCTCTTAAGGGGACAGCTCATAATTCCTAAGTAACTATCCAATTCCCATAGACTGGCTGGGACAGCACAATCCCCGTCTGGAATTGTCAATTCCACTATTAAAAGAAGAGAAAAACAGTGGACTATAAGATAATCGGTAAACAGTATTACTATGAATAGCATATAATTATATAACTAAGATGAACAGTTAGCTATATAACTAAGAAAAATAGTAAACATTAATAAAGCATCAAACAAAACAAAGCTTGAAAAGCTTTAGATTCAATCTTCAAGCTCGGCCTCTTGGTATAAGTCTGCTGGTCACCTCTGGTGGTCTTTTAGGGTGTACAGGTACTCTTGGCAGCAAAGGTGAAAGTCTGGTGGTCGCTTCCAGCAGCCTTTTAGGATTGGAATGGTACTCTTGCTTCCACGGTGTCAAAGGGCATTGGGAAGCTGTTGGAAAGGATGTTGTGGAGGCATATGCCCGTGTAGAGCATCTTGAGGGACGTCTGGTGGTTGCTTGCTGTCATTTAGCAAAAGTGTACTAATCCTAGCACCTAGCAACTAAGTGTACATCCTAGCAAAGGTGTACTAATTGCCAGCGGCCTTTTAGGCTGGAATGGCATTCTTGTTTTTGATGGTGCTAAAGGGTATCAGAAGGCAGTTGGAATGGATGGTGCTAAAGGCATTTGCCTGGGCTGAAGCCTGCATCCAATCGTCACTGACAATTCCTACGATTCCCCCATCCTAGTGGAGATTTGATGGCCACTGGGACGTCTACAAGGCCGCCGACTGACTCAGAAAAGAGAAAGGCACATGGGACATTATTTCCCAGCAAGAGTAGGATATCAACCTCCAGATCTAGAGCGGGAAAGTGATGAACCAGGTGCTGTAGATGAGGCATGCTACTTATGACCTCAGGTGTTGTGATCTGACTGCAGTCATTCGGTACCCCATCGCATTCAAATATGGACAGTAGTGGGAACCGGGAACTTCCATCCAATGACTCTATGCAGAGTCCAGTAGCTCTTCTCCCTGCCGTGATTCTTGGTCCATGGCACATTGATACAGTGAAGTGAAGTTCTGTTGCACCTCAAAGAGGTCGAAGAATGCAGGTCTGGCCAGGGTGCAGGTGCTTTGAGTATCTATCCACACGTACATTTTCATGGCATCTTCAGTGAATCCTTCAGGCTACACTTTGGCTAAACAGATGAGAAGACACAAATGATGACACGGTGAGTCGGCATGCAGTGGTGTGCAGTTGACACTCATCCTTGATTTTGGTTGCTGTTTGGCAGTCTGCTGAGGAGCCCTGTGTGCTTCTGTTTTACATTGAGGTTCCTTGTCCGAAGGAGGGCTACAAGAAATCTGCGGTGGTGGCTCAGAGCCTGAATGCAGCCCAGTCGGGTGCTGGTCACTATTGCATAAGTCGCTTTGCACCTTGGCTGTGCAGTACTTGGATGGTTGTTTGGATTCGCAACACTTGTAGCAGTATTGGTACTCTTTTCATTGCGTCAGTGATTTCGCTGCAAACCCAGTGCAGCTGTTCATTGAGTGACGAGTGTGGTGCATAGGACAAAGCTGTATTCTCTTGTGTTTGGAGATCTAACTTGGGTTGTATCTGATGAATCTTCTCCCCAAGTGTGTGTGGATGAGGAGTCAATCTCGGTATTATAGACAACCATGAAGGGTCTTTCCCTGGTAGTGTGCATAGGCCCTGAGGGTGATATATGGTTGCGGTTGTATATTCTGTCATTAGGAGGACTAACAGTCCCTGAGTCCATGGGGCCAATGTGTGTTGCACACTGTCGCCTGGTGGAACACAAATTCTTCAAGAAGTGTGAAGGGTATAAAACGGTGGCGACCCTTGGCCATGAAGGTGTCAGACAAATGGAGCCACTTTTCAATTAGCACCTTTGGAAGTTTTTGAACAATCTTGTTCTGCGTGTCGACGTATTCGAGACAGGTGAGTCCCGGTAAGTTGGGATCCCTTTATGCCATTCTCAGCTGGACAAGCATGTTAGCGAGGTCTATGATTTGGTGAGGCTTGTCGATAGGAATTTTAGGAAAACTGTTGAGGCTATCCAAGGGTGTTTCTTCTACGTCTTCGGAAGTGCCATACAGTTCATCAAGCCTTTTCCATGATAACCGTAGGGCAGCAGCTGGGTCATCTAAGTGGGATGCCAAAAGTGCTCTTGGTATGTCGGCAGACTTGGTATGTCGGCAGATCAAGCCATGCTATCAAGTGTGCGATTATTTCATCAGGGTTCAGATGTTCCGCCTGAATGGGGCGCAGGAAAAGTTTCTTCCATACTAGATACTCTCTGCTTGGCTTGTCAGAGAATCTGTGAACTCTGTTGGTCTGCAAATTTAGCTTTCCACTCTGTACAGCCAAATTTCTCCAGTAATCTTCAGCATTTGCTGAGTTGGGGGGAGATATTGACATAGAGGTTCTCCCCCTGGATTCTTGTAGGGTGGGTTTGGGTTGTAAGTCAACAATGGGTTGTAGTCTTCTGCCCAGTACTTACAAAGGATGTCCTTCTCCGATACTGGGCATGATGGTCGAGCGTCATGCTGCTGTGTAGGCTGGGCACAGTTACCTTGTGGTGCCTGGGAGCTGGATTGGTATTGAAGTTGTGGCAGGAATGCTGCTGCCTATGGATTGAGTGTGGAAGTTGTCGCTGATGGCATGTCAACTCATCGAGAAGTTGTTGTGAGTACTGGGGGGGTTAAGTTGCTCGGCCAGCAGGGCATGAGACGTTGCAATAGGGTTGCTGGTGCTGGGAAGAGAATCTCGAACCTTAGTACATACAACATCAATTAAAGAAGGTTTGCTGTTGGTGGGGAGTGAATTTTGTACTTTAGGTTGTACAATGTCAGTAACATAACTGACATCTGGAGTCAGTGTTTGAGATTCATCCCTGTGCTTCTCTGATTGGGGGAGACTGTTAGGCAACTGAGGTGGTTCCATCTGTTCATTTCAAAGCGAGTGCTGCTCATCCATGTCGGCCTTGGGAGAAGAGAGCCCACGTGTATCTGGGCTCTCTTCTCCCAACCCTTCGAGGTTGAATTGGAGGGAGGTGTTGTCGGCCATCTTCCACCATGCTGCGGCCCATGCCGTCTTTGTTGCTGAGTCTCTTCACTGTTCAGCCAACTCCAATTTGGCCATAGCCTGAGCTTTGGCCATTTCCAAGTTGGCTGTAGCCTGAGCTTTGGCCATTTCTACCTGTTGACTGGCCTGGGCTTTGGCCATTTCTGCCTGTTGAGCTGCTATTTCTGCCTTCTGCTTTGTCACCTCCTCTGTGGTGTCTAGCTCTGCATCTGCTACTGCAGCTTCTACTTCAACTTCTGCAGCCCGTTCAGCATAACTTGCTGCTTTGGAGGCCTGAGATGCATTGCTATGATGGGAAGATGTTCTGGAAAGATGGTGAGAGCCAGCAGTGGGGAATTGGCACAAGACACCTACTGATGATCTAGCCAGTTTGGGATAGAGGGAGGAGGGTTTCTTAGAATGGTGGGAAGAAGACACATGTGATTGAGGAGCCATGTCGGATGTGGCCTGTTCCCTTGATGCTACTTCCTGCTGATGCATGTTGTGGAGCACTGCCTGGAGGGCTGTCTTGCTTTCCTCGACACAGTCTTCACATTCCTTGTGAAACTCCTTGAAGTATTGGGTATGAGTTAGGAGTTTGGGGTCACCCAGTCTTGACTGGATGGACTTGAGGTTGTCTTCACAGCATCTCCACCATGCAAGAAGGGCATTTAGATCAACTAGCAATGTGCAGAGTTCCTTGGGAGGCCGCTTGTGTTTTGGTGTCACAGATCTTTTTGCCCATGAGTCTGTGTAGTGGCGATATTGCTTCTCCCAATCCTCTCTGAAGTGTGTCACCATGAGTGAGGAAAGCTTCCTATGCTATCTGAGGTCGTAGGCCTTCTGAGGTATCATGGCTTCTCCAGGGGGTTGGACATTTAAAACTGGGTTTCGGGAATCAGNGGAGGAATTGGGTCTTCTGGTACATCAGAGACATCTGTCATGGCTGAAGCAGTTGCCATGTTTCAAATTGTCAAAAGGTGACTTTGGAAAAATTTTGTGGTTTTCTGTGCAATCCTCCCCCCCCTTTTTTTTTTTTGGTATTAGGGTGCGCTGCAAGCAGGTAGCAGAAAGTAGAATTGCTGCTGGATTTAATACTTGAGTACGTAGGTGGCACTGCAGAGTCTGGGCGATTCTAGCACAGTACACAATATGGCTGCTTCTAGGGTGCGTTGTGAGCTTGCAACACAAGGGAACACTAGAGGTTGCATCGCAAAGTCTGAAGACTAGAGTGCTAAACACAGAAATATGCGTAGTCTGACGACTTGAGGGCTGAACGCAGAAATATGCCTATTATTGTTGCTTGCTTCACAAGGTGGCAGCAGAGGGTCTGGAAGATGCTGTTGCTACGCCCATGTTAGGTTGTGGTGAATCTTGGGACCTTTGAATTAAGTTAATTAAATTGTCCACAATAGTTTCAAAAAGGGGATTGTCATTGGATCATCACTCTGCTCAAATTTGAGAAACTGTGTTAAAAAAAAATCAAATTCTGGGAAATTTCTCCTTGAGCTCCAGATACAGCGGTGGGCTGCTTTGCTTAGATCTGTTGGGTTGCAGTTAATCTTGGAACATTTGAATTAAATTGAATAAATTCTCCACAATGGTTTCAAAAGGGTTATCATTGAAGAAACACTCTGGTCAATCTTGAGAGACTTTGTAAAAAAAAATCATATAAGAATTGTTTTTTTGTTTTTGTTTTTTGACCACCAGATGGTGGTAGAGTCTAACAGTTGAATGGCAATTGAAAATGCTGGAAGGAAAGGTGAATAAGATGCTTCACCGTAGTTGCTTTAGTTAAAGGAAAAATCCTTTAATAGCAAAAGGATAGCAAAAGAGAAATGTTGACTTTGTTTAAGTCATTGCTAGATTAAGTATCTCTCTTCAAGGGGAAGGAATGTGCCCATTGGTCTGGAGACGGCTCTGGCTGGATGAATTTTATAACCGTGGTCTCTTTATTGCTTTGCCAGAGTAGCAGAGGAAGATCAGCTTTGTTTTACCAACAAGCATACAGGCATTATTTCTCAGAGTCTCTCACTGCATTTGTAGAAGGTTTAAATACAGAGGTTCGATTTTCCTTTGAGAGCTGGGATATATCTGACTCTCCTGGTTATGCAAATGGAGTCTTTGAGTTAGCAGGAAGACAAATTGAGCAAAGAAGAGGGGTGTGGGTGGGTTACTGGTTTTCAATTCTGCGGTTAGAAAATTCTCTTTGTTACTGGCATGTGGAGAATTCCAGCCCCTCCCACCATCTACAGCATGTAAAGAGTTCCGATGCTCAGAGAGAGAGAGAGAGAGACAATGGGAAATGCAGGTTTAGATTAACATTGCATATTCACTCCTGGGTTCAATATTACTTTGCTTTATCACAAATCTAACTTAACAATCTTTATATTGATGGGTTTCAGGACTTCATCTTTTACTTTTCTGTCTTCTGCACAGAAGTGGATTTATAAACTGTACAGATGCAGATAGATAACTCAACAAGTTGTCCATAACAAAGTACATTTATTGGTTCATCAGGTATCCTCATAACTCACATTTGTGACAAAGTTCTTCTTTAATGACCAATCCTTTGTATATCTGCTCTGTAGTAAAAGATGGTTATCTCCTAACCCATCTCGTAGCAATAGAAAGCAGCTCCCATGAGTTAGGGAGTTCAGGCAAAAGTGAGGGAAATTCTGCCAACTCATCGAGGGTCAAATTAGTGACCAATCGGGATTACAGATGTGACCACGTGACATGAACTACATTTCCAAGGATACTTTTAACTACATTTACCATGACGCATTCCCTTAAGGGACAGTTCATAATTCCTAAGTAACTATCCAATTCCCATAGACTGGCTGGGACAGCACACTGCCCACTGTCTGGAGTTCAACCCTGATGGGCTGAAGGTTGACTCAGCCTTCCTTCCTTTTGAGGTCGATAAAATGAGGACCTAGGTTGTTGGAGGCAATGTGCTGAGATTGTAAACAATTCAGAAAAAGCACTATGGAGCAGTATATAAGTCTAAATGCTATTGTTATTGCTACTGTTATTATAGAAAGATGGTACTTTTAGGCTATATATAAGTATATAGCAGGAAGCATTATCTAGTTTGTATCAGGTAATTGGGTAGAAGACTATCAGGGCATTTTTCTACCAAAGGTGAAATGTGAGTGAATTATCTAGCAATGATCTTATTTTGGCTGTATTTGAATTTTGAATTCAGTGCAAATTAAGTGCAGTTAAGAAATTTTAACTATGGCCATCACAAGACCTTGTTAGTTATTCCTCTGGTTTTTGACCTTTTAAATTTACCAGTAAGGCAAATTTGACTGATTGGTTCTTGTGTGACTGTGGCTGTGGGTTTTTTTTTTTTCCTTTTAGAGATGGTTCTGGCATCACTAGTCTCCATTGTTATTCAGGTATTTGCACACATGGATGTCTTCACACCTCTTTCTCAGATTAGCTTCTCTGACACTAAAGCACACCTTTTGTTTTAATTTCTTATCCTGATGATGCCTTTGTAGCTTCGATGCTTCGATGCTCAAAACAATAGGGATCAGGTTGCTCTTTTGTTTCTGGATTCCTACCTTAAAATTTAAAAATGTTTACAAATTAAAGCAAAGGGAAAGGAAGCATTGCCAAACTGTGGGCAAAGTGAAAGAGCAGGAGAAACATGCTTCACACAGCCTGGATAGAAATGGAAAGATTGCTTACTGAGAGATGTAAGGGTGAGAGAGAACATAACACCTCTGTTGCACGAGCTGCTTTAGATGCCTGTTTGTTTCTGGGTCCATTTTAAGATGGGTCCAGTTTAACTATGAAACCATCTTTGTCCCATTATATCCACCTGTCTCACCTGGTCAGGCAGAGGAAGGCATGTTGCAAACCCCATCAGCCAAATCTGACCAGTGGGATCCAAGAAGACAATTTTCTCTGCTGTTTCTCTTGTCCTATGGAACACTCTTTCCCTAGAGGTGAGGCAGAACCCACCTTCTGGAAAGTTGTGAACCATGGGTCTGTCGTCTTGCTTGGTCACAGAGTAGAATGCAGCTATGGGGATAGTTACTGCTCCAAAAGCCCTCCCTCAGCTTTTTAGTTTTTTAAAAAACATTGCTTAACTCTTTTAAATTTAAGGTATTGTTTTTATGCTTTTAACATTTTATTTGTATACTGCCCAGAGTGTGAGGGAGATGGTTGATTGCTAGATATCATTGATAAATCAATCGATCATGTACTTCTAGGTTTGAGAACAATTTATTGACTTAATGGGCCACCATTGGATCCATCAACCAATGTATTGCAGGGGTGTCAAACTTAAGGCCCAGGGGCTGGATCTGACCCGTGAGGTGCTTCGATCCGGCCCATGGGGCCACATTGGAAATAGTGAAGGACCGGTCTGCAGTGCCTCTGCCAGTGAAAATGGAGTTTGGGAAGGCTGCATGCAGACCTCCCGAGCTCCATTTTCACTGGCAAAGGGTTGCAGGAGGCTGTCACAGCCAAAAACGGAGCTTGGGAGCCCATTTTCACTGGCAGAGTGCTTGGGCCACCACAGGCACCCTGACACAAGTGATGTCGAGCTGTCCGCACCCACCCTAGCCCCCCAAAGTCAAACACAATCCTGATGCGGCCCTCAGTGAAATTGAGTTGGACACCCCTGATATAAAGTAACTGCTGACCACAAGAAAGCATACCAGCTTGGAAGTCCAGGATGAAGTGGCTGCCCAGGACAATGCTGAAGGGTCACACCAGAAACTACAAGCAATGAAAGTGGGGGCTGCTGTTAGAAAGAAACAAAGCCTGGAAATCTTTCTTTATTGTTTTTTATTGTTTTTGTATAATAAATTCCATTTCTATCTTGAACAGTGTGTTTTCTAGGTGTCCAAAGTGTAAAAGTATAAGCATTATCATGATCATTGTAATCATGTACATACAAACATATATTTAGATGATATCGGCCATTATTAAAAAGTATACTATCTTCCATATTAACATCAATTATAAAACCATCAAAATATTTACTAGTCAGTTTTTCTTTCCCATGTGGTCCATATTTTTACATAAATTCACTCATCTAACCTCTGTATCTATCAACCAGCCGTTTGTAAAAAAGTTCCCATGTTATAAAATATTCTGAATCTTCTTTTTCTTTAATTTTTAAGGTTAACCTATCCATTTCTGCGCATTCCAGTATTTTTTTTTATTATATTATCATCTGTAGAGGTTTCTTCATTTTTCCAGTGCTGTGCATATACAATCCTGGCTGCTGTTAGAATATGTAGAATTAAATATGTATTACCTTTATTGTAATTGTCTGGTAGCATGCCCAGCAGAAATATCTCAGGTTTCTAGTCTATGTGTTGTTTTGTCATAGTCTAGCCTGCTTAGTTAATCTTCTGCTTTCAAAGGTTCTGGTCGGAAAAGCAGCTGTTATAAATCAAACCTGGAAAACGTGTGTGAAGTCTTTTATTACTGGGCTAGGAATGGGACAAGGATGACTTTAGACCTCTTAGGAAGTGGTGAGTGGCCCATATTCTAATAGGTGAAACAGTTTGCCCAAATATGCACAGCCAGGTAGAGGTTGGACAGTCTGGAACTCTGGCATACAGAGTTATACATGTTGTATCGTCCCTCTACAACTGTACCTTTTATTAATGTATGTGTTTCTTTCTTGCAATTTCACTTAGCTCTAATGTATCAAGAACATCAATGTATCAAAGTGCTATCAAAAAGCACTTCTTAGCTGTTGTTTTCACAACTATCAGATAATAAAAATATACTAATATTATGAAAAAATGTATTTATTATTTTTATTATTGTTATTGTTGTTGTTGTTAATCTTTGGTGAGATTGACAGCATTTGGGGCTTGGCTCCTTGGTCCTCACCAAGGACAGGAGCTGTTAAGGTAGCGTCGGAGGATATAAGCTGTTCCAAGTAGGGTGGGTTTTTTTTTTGTAGAATCAGGGTATGCAAGTTTGATAAATTCAGAATTTCCAAATAATGAAGTAGCCCTTTTAGGCATTGCTCCAAGGGCTTCAATTACAATTGGAATAACACACAATTTCTTTTTCCAAAGTTGCTCAACTTCAATTTGTAAGTCCCGGTACTTTGTGATTTTTTTTCTTGCTGCTTGTCTTCAATTCGTGCATCGTCAGGTATTGCAATGTCAGTGTTGTTATTATTATAAATTATACACAAAAAACAACAGTGTACACAGCAAATGAGATGACTATGCTGGGTTTCGTATCTCAAATCACCAGTTGAACACTGCCCAAGTGTTTAGGACTGCGTGATTACCAGTGGATGATGCGAACAGATCCCATTATGGTAATAATAATAACAATAATATTGTTGCTGTTGCTGTTGTTGTCTCTTTTATTCATTAAACATGAAACTCAGTCAACTGAACATTTAAAAGTGTATCACAAATATCATTGACTGGTGCTGATGGTTGATACGGATTGCTGCCAGCATCTTAAGCCCATGTCCCACTGCACCAACGGATGCAAAGAGGATGTAAAACGGACAAAAAAGCTTGCCATCCATT